>VZTQ01010459.1:48994-111340 GCA_013400755.1 Pelecanoides urinatrix | reverse complement strand
AATGTCCAATCTAAACCTCCCATTTGCACTAGATAGAACCCTAGAGAAGGGAAAAAGCTCTCTGACACTGCTGTTCATCTGTTTTCTTGCCCTGTGTAGGCCACAAATTAATTATCTAGACAAGTAAACTAATTGAAAATATACTTTTTAGGAAAACCATATTTAAAAATGGAAGGTGGAATTTTGCAAGCATTTTTATTTCATTTGTTAAAATTTCGAAAATATTTACATCTGTAAAAAATCTGTGGTTTAATTCTTCATGTTTGGTCATGCTGTTTTTCAATATTGTCTTTCAATGGTATCCTAAAATATTTTGGCATGTCATTCTAGTCAGTAAAAAATTCCTTGTGGAAATTTTCTAGAAAATTTAAACAGCTAATGTTGGTTCAGTGCAAGTATGAAATACTACAGTATGTTATGTTGCCAGTGCATAACCAAATTGTATAAAAGTTTGAGACACTTGAAAGATCCCAGTTACACAGGCTCACTTAATGTTTAATCAAATTGGTGTGTTTTAAACTGAGCTTGAAAAGGCACATTTGTACCTTTGTTATGCAACTATATAAATATTGTGTGCAAGCGAAGGGGTCATGTAGATTATTGTAGTTTATTAAGTTGGTTGCTGATTGATCAAGGAAATCATGTTGTAAGTTGATAGGTTTCCTTATTTTCTCAGAGAAATAATTGAAACCTGAAGGTACAAAACAAAGGCTATTCTTGCATTTTTCAATGATTGTAGATGAGAATGATAGGTAGGAAGAGGAAAAGGAAAGAGGATCTATTAATTTTATATTTTTTTTCCCTTTTTACAGAAGCCAGCATAGATGTTTGTAATGGTGTATAAAATTGTAGTACTTGTGACTTGGTTCATAAAGTTGTATAACTTTCCTCACTGTGGATGGGATCGGTGACAAAGTCCTGGCTTTCCCAGAGCTGATGACAAAATGTATGTGGAGTTATTCCTAAATAAGTCCAATAAGAGCCAGTGCTTGTATTTTCAAATTTGTGCTTTGTCTAAATTCAGAATAATTTCAAATGCAGACAAGCTTCAGTTTCAAATCAAGAGGTGTTCATTGCTAATACGTACAGCAGAGGCTGACCACCTTGCAGAATAATGTATTCAGTCAAATCAAAAAGAGAAACAACTTTATAAAATTGTGTCCTGTCATGGAGTGGTCATATTTTATGTTTTGTGTGACATTATTGTGATGCTGTTTAATTTATCATAGTGTAAGAGCGCCTCTTTTCAACAAGCTACACCACTTGACTAATTTAGTAGTCATTTTCTTGATGGTAGTGCACCTATAACAATGAAACAACAGAGACTTCTGTTGCCAGCCAACTTTAAGATTTATCGTACCTCTAGGTAGAGATTTATCTTTTCTCTGACTAGATCAATATCTATCTCTCAGGTCAATAAATCCTGATTGAATCTCAACTGAAGTCAATATCTACCTATTATGTCACCAAATAGTCAAAGATTTTGTGGTTGTTGGGTCTAAGAAAGAAAATAATGTTTGTGAATGCACATTTTATCTATATAACATCATCATCTTTTTTGTGTGCATCAGAAAGTTATGAAAACTTAATGCTACCACAGACACATTTTCAGCATTCAAAAATATCTATTTGTGATCTACCATGGTTCCTTAGTCAGTCTTCTGTTTATCCACAAGTGCAGTTCTTAGACATTTTTTCTCCTATGCGGAGTTGGAACTAATATTTTTCATTGTGTGAGTAGATTGGGATTTTGTTCCAAGTACTCTCATTTCAATGAATTTATAAATTTTTGTTGGTTAAAAAGTTTTTTTCCATAAAACATTGCAATAATATTTTGTTTCTAGGACTTTTCTTTCAAGGACCTGTAAGGAAACCAATTAATCGTATTTGTAAAGTAGTTGTTGTAATATATGTACATATATATATTTACACTCTAATGTACTATATCTAGCACTAAAGCACTTTCCAAAGTGAATTTTTGCTGATGGTATTTTGCTGATTGTTGAATTTGATGATTTTGCTTTGAACAGACATTAGCTTGCATGGCCACTATCATAACACGTCAAGCAGGAATGGTATCATTGTAATTCAAGTACCTGGGATACATTGAAAAAGTGTTTCACATTTCCATATTGACACCGGTCTCATTGTATTTCATTTGAACTTTACAAATAAGCATATTTAAATGCTGAGTAAGGTTGCACTCTAAATCACTTACAACAATTATAAATTATGATATACTGCTATAAGGTCCTTAACATGTTATGCATGGGTCAATGAAGCACTGCGGTTAAGTGGAATGCTCACAGATATGTAATGAGTAAGTATCACAGGGAAGAAAGAACACAACAATGACGTAAATACTTGGTCTGTTGGCTAATCAAGCTTTCTTACTAATAGATAATCTGAATTATATGTCTCAAACTTGTCTGTTGGTTGTAATTAAATTAGTCAGCACATGACATTTTGTCCAACTGTGGAATCTTTTCAAAATTGTACATTGCATTCAGTTTTTTAATTAGCCGGACACCATTTTGACCCTATTTGAAAGTTTTTTAGTCATGGCTATAGTCACTGTCTTCCTTCTTGTCCCTTTTATCAAGGCGATCTTCTTTGAAAAGAAACTAACCATAATATTATTCAATATAATGGGCAACTATGTTAATTATTTCCAATTATTTAGATACATTATCATGTACTTATTAAAGACAAAAAGGTTGATTTGCATAAAATCTAACTTAATAATAGTAGATGAGAAATATGAAGTCAAGTCTGTGGCTCCATCTTTATTTTTCTTTCCATTATGAAGGAAGTAATAAGGAGCTTTGGATTATGAGTGAAATATTAGCAGGTTTAATCTTCATCTGTCTATTATTTTGTCATTTTCATTCAAACTATAAATTAATTATGTTTTTATGTAAGCTGGAAGGTAAGTGACATTACAAGAAGCAGTGTTTGATACTGGCAGTCAACACTATTTCTATTTTAAGAGGAGGGTATTTCCAAGCTTGTGAATATAAGTAGTTAGTTTTCAGGTAGTTTTAAGCTCTTTCTTGTCAAATGGGATTTCCTTTGAGAAGATTCCTGTACTTAATTCCCATCTGCTATGTTCAGGGGTTACTTAATGCATCCCCTTTTTACTTAATTGTTTTGTTTGTCTCATGTCATAAGGTTGTTCCTTCTCACCAAGGATTAAATACACCTATAAAAAGTTTATATCTGAAGAAATCACACTTAATTAATAATTTCCTCCCTTCCAGCATTCTTTGCCCTTGCCTTATCTTCACACACATAATTTCCTTGGTTCCTCTGCTTGCCTACCTGACAAGTAATCTGTTACGGAGAATTCCTCAATACCTAAGCAGCATGAAGTTATCTGTTAGTCATGTATATCTGTATCTTGGTATGTTTCATATCTATCTTGAACATAATACTTTATTTCATTATACAACCAACAGTCACTTGTTACCAGCTTTGAGCAAACAACTATCTCCCCTCCCCACCCCACCACCACTTAGGGTACAGATTCTTTATTTTTTAAATACATTTTTAACCAAATTTTCAAAAAAGAAAAATATATTTTCAACAGAGCAGTAACATCATACTTCTGTAGGCTTGTCTCCTGCTGCTTTAAACGAGGCACATGCCTACTGCATTAACAGGAACACATAAGAGTTTGACTGCTGTATTGTTCAAGTTGGAGCATCTGACCATTTAGCCCTGTTTGCTCCTAACCATGTTTCTTCAGAACTATAGAAACGCCACTAATTCAGATTCAGTTCCAAGGAAATCACGAGTCAGTGCAAAACCACTGAAGTGTCTTGTTATAAACTGAATTATTTCATTGTGCACATCTATGCAGAGAACAAGTATATACTGGCATGTTGCTACTAGACACAAGAATATTTTTATTCAAGTCAAAGTCTGTCTTTAAGGCTTTCTTCTGCTCCTCCATAGCTCATCTCCAACAGTTTTGTGTGGAAAAAAATAAAATCTTCAATAATGGAGAAGCAATTTTAGGAGAGGTCAAAACCGCTCAGAGAGGAGATTTAAAGAATGTTTAACTCTATTTTGCTGTCTGAAAATTCATAGGAACTTATGTGCAATTTATACTTCAAAAGAAACAACTTGCACATTTTCAGGACATAACATATTGATAAACAATTTCTGAAAATGGAAGAATTAGCCTCTTTGTGAACTCTTTTCAGAATCCGCACATCAAAAAAAAAAAAAAAAAGACAGAATTTTCCTGTTTTTCACCCTGAAATGTTGACTTTTCCAGAAACAGGATTAGATTAATGGAGAACTATAATTATTGTCCGGTCCCAAAGCTAGGAAGGGTGATAGATTCTCCCTGAATAAAGACGTAGATAAGAAAATTTGAAGAATGTAAATGTGTGTCATTTTTCTGAAAGGCCAAGCAAAAGGAAATCTGTAACATGAGGCTGGTAAATTTAGGCAAAAAGAAAAAAAGAAAAATAGAGGAGCTGAGAAAGAATTTAGCCAGTAAAAAAAATAGAAATAACACTAATGCCTCTCCATGTGTTTTTCTGAAAAATAGGTCATGGTAAAGAAACCTGATTTCTTTGTTTTATGAAATGACAAGTTATATTGAAAAAGATAACTGCCATGTCACATGCCATTCTAGTTAAATAGATAGCAATAAGTGGTAGCAACAAAGCATATATTAAATGGCTATGAACTCCCTATCTGGGAGGTAGCAAAAAGTTTTCATCAAGGCAGAATCATCATGAAAGGAAGAGATTCCACCAGGGCTCTACAGGGATCAGTGTAAGACCAATTCTATTCAGATTCTTTCTGTGTGGATTAAAAGTAAACATAAGACTACTGCTGATAAAATTTTTGGATGCCACAAAAATGGCAGAATGATGAATAAAGATGAGAACAGTGCATTCTGTCAAAATAACCCAGATTGTTTGATAACCTGTGCCACTCAATGCAATAAATGCAAAGTTCTACAGTTAGAACTGAGGGTGATGGGACTATATCCAGAACCATCACTATGTAAACTAAGAGTAAACAGCTCAAAATGAGTTCCCAAAGCAGTAATAAGCCAAAAAAAAAGCCCAATACAACCCTTAAATAGATTCTTTATATGTTGTAAAAAGATTAGGAAAGTTAAATTTATACCAGAGGTTGGTACTGGGGGGGTAGCATTATTGAAATATCAATATTAAGTTCATTTTTCTGTATTTTTACAAGATTTTGGAAAGCTGAGAAGAGCAAATAACACTGTGAGTGGGGGAAAAGGCTTTACAGTGAAAAGTTTTTTACTATTTACTATATCAGAAAGGTTAGCTTCATGAGAATATAGCAGTACCTTTACAAGGAGAAATACTGGGAACTAACGGTCTGAAAGAGGGTAACAAGAGTTGATGGTTTGAAATTGAAAGTGCACACTACCAAATAAAGGACAGACCTTTGACTTTATGATTAATGATTGGAATATTCTGTCAAGGAAATAGGTGATATTTTCTACTTCTTGATCACTTCAGTTCAAAATTACATGCTATCAGGAGGATGTGCTTTAGCCAAAAGCAAACTGCTAGGTTCAGTACAGTGCTAGTTCAGTTTATGGCCTGAGTTCTACAGGAGGTCTGGTGGTCCCATCTGGCTTTTAACAGTGAATCCATTAGATAAAGAATTCACCATTAAGCTTGAATGTCTTAGTTTTTCAAAATAATGTATTTTGACTGTGGATGCATCAGGTTGCATAAACTATACTAACAATCTCAGCTATACTTAGATTTCTTTCCAAGGTGAGGATTGTTGCTTAAAAAGAGTCTAAATTTTGAAGATTTGAATGATTACAAGCACTGTACCTAATTAGGTGTTAAGCCATGTAACGTGTTTAATAGTAATGTATTTGGGAAAAAATATTTCTGTGTTAAATAGAAAAAGAAACAGCCAGGTTTCTGGCTTTCAGTGACTTCTTTTAGAGAGTCTGAAAATTTTTTTGGAAGCTGAAGACCACTTGTTTTCTTATAGTCCAGTTCATGCCTGTTTTGTGTAGATCATTATGTAAGCTGGTTTCCTTTGACTAGAAAATATCTGAAGAATTGATGCTGTATGTCTTACTGGACCCAACTTAATCTAATGACTCTGTATTTTACTTTATCGTTACTATGACAGCAACACCTCATTCTGTTCCATTTCCACTGACTGTTTCTGTTAAAATATATTTCCATCCCATTTGTACTACAATCTAACAACTATTTTACTCACCATGATTAACTCGTCTCTGCTATTTTTAAACACAGAAAAGAGTATTTATACACAGCCATACAGCCTGCCACATGCTACCGGAGTTGTGCACGTAAACTCAGATTTATGGTCCAACCTTCACAGAAGTCCTCAGATAGTAGAACCATGTCTGTACAGCTCAACAGAATAAATGAAAAGACACCTGTACCTTTACAGCCATATAGACCCACACCGGACATAAGTTTGTTTAAAGAGTTTGGGTTGTGATTAGATAATGATATCTGCACCAAAAAATGTCAGTTTTGTTTAAATGCTAAATTACCTGAAAAGTTTGATGCAGATGTCTAGGCCAAAGTGAAAACTTGATGTTTATGGGAATGACAACAATCACAGTGGAATAAACCAACAATGCACTACCACTAAATCCAGAAAATATCTCTTACATATGTGCTGGGTTTAGCTGGGATGGAGTTAATTTTCTTAATAGTAGCTAGTATGGGGATATGGTTTGGATTTCTGCTGAAAACAGTGTTGATAATTCAGGGATGTTTACTTATTGCTGAGCAGTGCTTGCACAAAGTCAAGGCCTTTTCTGCTTCTCACACCACCCCACCAGCGAGTAGGCTGGGGGTGCACAAGAAGTTGGGAGGGGACACAGCTGGGACAGCTGACCCCAACTGTCCAAAGGGATATTCCATAGCATATGACATCATGTTCAGCAATAAACTAGGGCGAAGGTTTATTCCTTCTCAGGGACTGGCAGGGCATCAGTCGGTTGGTGGTGAGCAATTGTTTTCATTTGCATCACTTGTCGTTCTTGGGTCTTATTTCTCTCTCTTTGTTATTTTCCTTTTCATTACAATTTTATTATTATTTCCCCGTAATTAAACTGTTCTTATTTCAACCCACAAGTTTTCTCACTTTTACCCTTCCAATTTTCTTCCCCCAATCCTGATGGGGGGAAAGTGAGCAAGCGGCTGTGTGGTGATTAGTTGCTGGCTGGGGTTAAACCACAACACCATAGCATAGTGATTTGGAAGTAACAGCAATCTGAAGACAATGAGACAAGTACAACACTTCAGTGGAAACACGTCCCTGATAATAATGTCCTGCTGATTGAAGCAGCCTGAGGCTGAGAGAAATGTACTTTAAAAAACTGTGAACCATACTAACTGAAACAGAGCTGGCAAACCTGACATTCACATACGTATGCTTTAAATATTGGCAAGAGAAAAAAATGACAGCTTCCTGCTCAAACAGGGAGGCCACTTGCGATGGTATTTCTGTGACAGATATTCCCTTCATTTGCAGCAATTGCATATGGCAGATTAGAGTTTCTTGTCTGCTTTCTGGGAGGCAGCATGGCAGCAAATTCTTAATTTAGTTCATTTGAATATGCTTTGTATTGTAAAAACAGTGGAAGGTGCTATGATCACATTTGGCATCCATGCAATTGCCACATAAATTGGTGTATTTCCCACTCACTCAGTGAAGCTTTCTTCAGATTCCTTAATTCAGGAGGCTTCAGCACAATATTTTTTCATTTTGTAAATTCAGGCTTCTACTCTTTGAGATTTTTGAGAAGACTTTATTTACCAATAGTAGCCTGAATAGATTTTTTTTTTTTTTTTTTCCCCTGGGGGTATCCATTGTAATATAATCAGTCTGGTTAATCCCCCCCCCGTTGTAAAACCAAATGAACACTATTCTAACCAACCTATTTAAAAACCCTTTCTATTTTCTGTTTAAAATGTGTTTATTTTTCAGCAATTCCTATTTTATTACAGCAGTTTTCTTTCAGTGTTGGATTCATGTATTTTATTTCAAACATAATTTTTCTTAAGAAAGGGCATAGTCCTTTCAGTACTATAATCGTGACCATAGAAGAAAATTTACCACTAATTGTCATTTCTATAGTGCTTTGAATTTTAGCCATGAAGTGTCTAGTGATGTCCCTGTAAAGGAACAAAATGTGTAATGTTAGTTATATAAAGCAGATCTGACTCAAAGGCCTAGATTAAAAATATCTATGTTATAGAAGCATTCAGAATGTGGAGTGTGACCATAATCTCTGTATTGTATATTTAGTTTACAGTTATAGTTTGAACTAAATCACAAATCCAAGACAAAGTCATTTGGGAGTTCTAAATTTGAAGTTTATTTTGAAGTTTTAGGAAAAAAGAAATGCATCTGCTGACTTGTACTTGCTCAGTATTTTTCTTAAAATGCAAAAACCACAAAAACCATACTTCCTCTTAAAAGGAATGTGTCTAATTCTTTCAAAGTAGAATAATATTAGATTTTGAAATGTATTTTAATATATACAACATATTCAGAATATTACATTACAATAAAATAAACTAACTACATATCATAAAGCAAAGCACTGATAAAAATAAAACACCTATTCACAAAGTAAAAATAATATTAATGAAATTACCATCTGCCACAGTTCACTTCAGGCCTTGGAACAGGCTGCCCAGGGAAGTGGTGGAATCACCATCCCTGGAGGTATTTAAAAGATGTATAGATGAGGTGCTTAGGGACATGATTTAGTGGGCATGGGGGTGTTGGGTTGACGGTTGGACTCGATGACCTTAGAGGTCTTTTCCAACCTTAATGATTCTATGATTCTATGATTCTATGATTCCCTCAGTGATTACTAAAATCAGACGTTTAATTAGTTATTAAATAGATATTTAAAATTATATTTGAACCATTTAGTGGTTGTGATCATGACAATACAGATATATAAGAAACTAGAATATGGGGGATCTAATATAACCTCCTGTCCCTTAATAAAATCTCTAGTGACAAGGCTCATGATCCAACAACAGAATGGAAAATTTCCAAACAAAAAAATTAACTTGCCCATGACAAAGTAGTTTGTCTTTATAGTGGAGTTGCTGGTTGTTGTTGTTTGGTTCCCCGCTCCCCACCCCCAGTTAGAAAATCTTTGAGCTCAATATGTTAAAATGAACCATAGTTTATTCTGGGAAGGTTCTATTCACACATCATGCAGGAGTAGGCTGTAAGATAAAGCTGACTAAAATTCTGCAGTGGTTACTGAATCTAAAATAAGTTGTTATTATGTATAAGTAATAAGATAAATTACTTCAAGTGTACCAGACTGTCAGGTAAGTACATAGTTAAATATTTTGGTAAATGCATAGTTAGGCACTTGGCTGTGGCAGACATTTTCCTAATAATTGTCTGCACTTGAATGAAAAAGTCTTGATTTTTAGAGTCTCAGTTACAGTTGAGCCTTCTGTTGTAGCTCTTCCTACATGCAAGTAAAATGGTTCTTCACAGGATGCTAAAAAAGACAACATAACACATTGTCAGATGCCACAGAGCATAGAAGTATCTTAAAGAAAACTTGAAAATAAAAAAAAAAGGAAGTGACTGCAGTTCAGTATCAGGAATGAATTCAGAGAGCCTGAGTGGAGAAGGAAGTAAAACTTGCCAAAAATAAACTTATTTTCAGGGCTTTCTCACATCCAGAGGTGTTGGAAAAAGGAAAGAAAAGGAGCTATCCACAGTAGCATACATATCAATCTTTCATCTCAATATTCTTCTTGATCAGTTTTGTCTGATGTTTTGGGGATAAATGCAGGACTGTCATGAAGAAACTTCCTGATTGCAAAAGTTGTAAAGAATTGTCAGTACAGAGGAAGAAGCTTATGTCTTTGAGGGCAAGAGCAAGAAGAACATAATTAAATTTAATAGTATTATATAATAAAACCCATGTTGCAGGACTAATTATAAGACTATCTGGATGATGCTCTTAGTAATTTTGTCTAGTTTTAGATAGTTGTGTGAGGAGCAAGGAGTTGGACTCAATTATCCTTATGGGTCCCTTCCAACTTGAGATATTCTGTGATTTTACAGTAACTCTGGTCTCATTAATATGGAAGTGTCACTGGAGGAGAATGTCCTGGGTATATTAGTCAATCACAGATGAATCACCAGTTGTAATTTGAAAAGGTAGTGATAAAATCTCATCTGGAATGTAGGTAGGTTTCTGGACATCCATTATCGAGGAAGATAAATTCAAAGTGGAAAATGTGCTTTCCAAGACTGTAGAAATTGTCAGAGAAAAAAACAAAAATTAGTGTGATTTAGAGGTGAATAAATTTAGACAAGAAGTCAGAAGAAAAAGCATAGAAGGAAAGCCTTCTATGTGGGAAAACACATCTCACATAATTTAAGGATGGAAATATGTATGACTAAACTCAACAGGCCAGAGGTCCAGAACCGTGTGTCCTTCTCAACTCCATTCCAATAGATCTAAACCTCCACATGTTGTAAGTGATTTTTGACATAGCAGTCAAACTTCTGTAAAAATTCTTCACTTAATACCAGAAACAGGGTGGGATGTCCCCAAAATGATGTCTACATCTTGCATTTTTTTTTCTTGCTTTCTTTTCTTAGTAAAGGTGAATAAATATTGGAAAAATAGCTGAAAAATATTCAGTTAATAGGGTCGCAGTGCTGCCTAACAAATACAAGGCAAAATTAAGGTTATGTTTAAATTTTAAAAGCCTGTGACAGTTTTCTTATCAGTTTCTTTCCTCACCATTTTAGACAGGGAGATGTCTTCCTTAATATGAACTTCCTATCTTCTTGTGGGGTGTATAGGAGCCCCTGCCAAGTATACTGAAGATACTGAGGGACAATTCCTACTTTAAAAGGAACTGCTGGAGCATTTCATATTATCTTAATGGAAAAGGCAACCAAGAAAGTTCTCCTTACACCTTTTGGGCTCATTAGAGAAATCTGAAGTTATGTATGATTTTAGTGCTATACTGCCAGAACAGTTGGTGGAGCTGCTAGTGATAAGAATAGAGCATTAGAATCCTCATGGTAGTTACATACCTCATACTGATGATATATTTTTAGGATGTATGTATGTATATGCAACCAAGAAAAGAGAGAGAACTAAATCTTCCCTTATCTCCTGTCCGTCAGTATAGCCCAAGCTTAAAATGAGTTTTCTTATTCTAAACTTTGGATACAAGCTTTTGGCATTAAAAACTTGCCCATTTTCATTTACTTAGTTTTCAGAAAAGAGGAATGTGATGCAAACGGGAGAGATCAAATGATTAGTCATCCAAAAATCCTTATTAACTGTCTACAAACATTGATTCAGTACCACACCCCCGAAATAAAAAGGAGGAGGAAAGCAATTGTAATTCAGAGAAATTTCTGTTTGTTTAAATTAGTTTAAAAATGTAAGTGACTAGTGTATTTATGAGAATTGTACAGAAGATGTTCCACTATGTAAAATTTGGTCTGTTTCAAATTGAAATGGAATTTAAAAAAAAAAAATCTCATACTCCCTCCATGCATGTACATAAACATTTCGTTTCAATGTGAAAAACTGAAGCAATTTATTTGAAAAATGTCAAAGCAGGACATTTTTAATTTTAATACTTTTCTATCTTCCTGTTTTTCAGTAAAATGAATTTTCAGAATAGTACTACCAGATTTTGTGAACCATATTTATTTTGATGAAACTGCATATTTAAGTTATATCTGTTCCTTTTATCCAAATGTCTCTGTGCCTTTCTGTTATAGTATATATAAATTATGGTTAATTTCAATATATCATGGTGAAATTTGTGAAAAAAAATCTGTTTCTAACTATAAGTTAAAGGAAAAAAAACACTGATGAACTAAAACAGACTGTTTCATCAGACGCTTCTGATGAAAAGGAACTTACAATGCAAAACTGTGTTAAAAAACTATGAATCTCCATGGATACTTTAAAATACTATGCTTTGTGGCCTAGTTCTACTTACTTATGTGTCATTGTTTTCAGACTAGAATGGAAACAATGGTATAAGCTACATGAAAATTTCCATTTCGTATGTAATAATGACTAAATGGTTTTCCTGAAGAAATGCAAAGAAAGTAATTTTAAAGTACAAGAAAAGCAGTGTTCTGGAAATCACTTTTTGCATCATCGGAGACTGTGGGAATCAAAAACCTTGAGTATCATGCTGTACAGCAGGTTGTCTAGAAGAGCAAGGCTCTTCTTCTTAAGTTACTTTGTGTTAATGGGTATTATATGTTTAAAATTCACTCAGAAACAACATCTGATCATACTATGGTATATTTTCTTACTAGTTGTAACAGCCACTCAGTTAAAGAGTCCAAAACCAAGTTATGCTAAAAATTTAGTTTTTTGAAAATTTAATGTTAATAAATTTAGCATTTCTCATATATCTTTATTTATTTCTTTGTAACTCACTCCAGTCTATCAATGTATTTTATGTACTGGTGAGCCCAGAACTGGACCCAGCACTCCAGATGTGGCCTCACTAGTGCTGAGCAGAGAAAGATCCCCTCCCTTGACCTGCTGGCAGCGCTTCTCATAATGCAGCCGGGGATGCTGTTGGCCTTGTTTGCTGCAAGGGCACGTTGCTGGCTCATGTCCAACTTGGGGACCCTCTAGATCCTTTTCTGAAAAGCTGCTTCCCAGCTAGTCTGTCCACAGCATGTACTGGTTCCCTGGCACAGGACTTGACATTTCCCTTTATTGAACTCCATGAGGTTTCTGTCAGCCTGCGATTAAATAAATTAACAAGGCCTAATTTACAGGCATCATCATGAATGAACAATGTTCCATAACTGAAACTGAGCTCACAGAGTTGACTGTTCCTCCGTTGTTGTAATCTTTGCTTCTGCATGTGTAATTGACTAAATGTTAAATAAAATTTTGATGGTGATGGATAAAAATAAATAGAATTTTAGGATCACTCAATTTTGTTTTTTTCTCTGTACTGTAGTAAAAACAATAATAGCTTATCTTTCACTTTATAGAAAAGTATTAGGTAAGTCACACTTATGAACATAAATGTATATGATTGACATGTATCAAATAAGAAAGTACAATTTTTTGAGATTTGTCAAATAAGAAAGTTTAGCTTTTGGGTAGTTTTAAGAGGTATGTCATATTTTAATTCAGAAATTAACTTTTCTTAAAAAGGATGTCTTCTTCAGAGGGGTAAGAGTTCCCATTTGTTACTATTTCTATTAAGTAGCTATTTAAACAGTTATAATGTATGAGAAAACACTGGCATTTTGGCAATGTACCTTTGGCAATGTACCTGGAATGTTATGTAAGGATTAATTATTATTAATTATTATGGATTAATTATTTATTAATATAAAAGTTGTTTTAATATATGTGATTTTAATTTCTTCATATCCTAGCAAGTTGATTGCCTAGCAGCATCTGGCATATATGTATATAAAAGACACAAACAACTAAAGCCAGCTTATTTTGACTGTAGAAAAACTTTGCATTTCCAGAAAATCTGCCATGCTCCACCTTTCCTGAAAAGAAAGTTTATGCCCAGCCTTGCTCTTGCTCAAACAAGCTAATCCTGATCTTTTGTTTGTTTGTTTTCTTCCCATCACAGGAGTCATCAGGACTGCCTTGCACAACATGGACAGGGAAGCCAGAGAGCATTATTCCGTTGTCATTCAAGCCAAAGATATGGCTGGGCAGGTCGGAGGGCTGTCAGGGTCAACAACTGTAAATATCACACTCACTGATGTCAACGACAATCCACCCAGGTTTCCTCAGAGTATGTACAATTTCAGCATATAACTGATTTGAAAATCGTGTTGATTTTCAGTGAAGTAAGAAACTATTAGTGAAATCCAATTAGTATTCAAATTCATGGGGAGAAGGCAACTTGAGAATTGTTTGGATTCACCAGTGTTTTCCAGTGTTCTCAGATGAAGCACAGAGATGACATAGCTAGAATATTGAAACCAGTGAAGATTTCTTTCAATTAAACACTGAATAAGAGTGAGATGGGTGACAAAGGAATACTCTTGTCATATGTGGGTTATTCTCCAGCCCTTTTTGAATGTATATTTCAATAACTGTGTGATTTTGATCCCACAAGTGAATTATGTTGTTCCAACAACAGCAAAAGGTAACACATTAAAAGATTGAATCCAGCATGCCTTTGGCTGCTTCCGTACACATCTATCTTTTTTTTTTTCTTCTGTTTCTTTCTCTATACCTGTGTTAACTTTTAGGATCACTTTTTACATTACAGGCAGTCAAAAACTAAGCTGTTTCTCACTGTTGTTGAACTATGCTGGAGTCTGCCTTAATCCTAGTTAAATGAATTGTCAATGTTGGTGTCAAACTGAATGTTCTCACATGCATATATGAAAAGTAGATGCTAGAATACTCTTGGAATATCTTAATATGACCATTAATAGGAAGTTCATTTCTATCCAACTCATTGGGTGCACATTGATCTCTCACAGCAGCTGGAGTGTTGTAGGAATTCTGAATTCAGTTGACAATTTATTTAAAAGTGTTCTGGAATGTAATTGCATAGCTAAACCTGCTTTCCTTTGCAGATTGGCTCAAGGCCAATAAGAAATTGTAATCTGGACTCAGATATTGCGTAAGCCCTTGTAGAACATAATGGACTGGTAGCTATAGGTACATCCACCAGGAAATGCATTAGGATATTTGAATGAGAAGATTTATAAACAATAATAGAGATCACAAAGCTCTGGGGAAAAACAAAGCTCCCTGGCAATACACATTGTGTAAAATCTGGTCAAGCAGTAAGATGGTTCATTAAAAGTGTTGTAGAAATGAATATTTTTTCTGTGCCTCAGAAACATATGAAAACGTAAAGCCTTTGAAACACAACCTTAAATAAAGTGTTTGGATTTATGTTCCACAGAATTGTCATTGCATCCATCACACTATTTAATACTTCCTAACTATTGGAAAGGCAAAAGGTAAAGCGTATCTTTGAACAAATATAACATCTAAAATAGTTAAAGTAAGAAAAAATGTCCTAAGTTTCCTGCAAACTCAGAGACAAATGGATCCCTACATATCAGGTTTCAAGAATTGGTGTGTTCTATTTTGAATGGAAGATTTTGGATATTAAACTGACTGGCAGACAGAACTGTATGTTGGCACATGTATTTCTTTATCTGTATTAATATTTTTTCAGAAATGGAAGAAATACAAAACACTCAGGTTATATTCTATACATTCTAAGGGATTCTAACAATTGCAAAAAATAACATTGAAAACTACAAATCATCATTTCACATTTAATGAAAACTCATTATTTAACAAAGCAAAATAAAAAAATGTATTTTAACATGTATCATTTTTAACAGAAAATATTAATCCTAGAACAAGTCTTGTAGAGTACAAACATTTGCTTTATCTTTCCTTACACAGGATTCCTATACCACAGTTATAACTGTAACATTGCTTTTTTCCTCCTTTTCAACAAATATAATTTAAACCCTTTACAAAAGAACGGTAACTATATGTTAGAAATACAGAACAAAAGTATAGACAATCTAAAATCAGGCCATCTTAGCATCCTGAACCTTTACAATAATACATGAGTATTGCACTACAATAGAAATAACTTCATTGTTTATTTTTATTCTCTTTTCTTTGTATGCCATGATTTTCAGTTAAATTTCTCTTCAATTTCCTTATTAGATGGAATGCTAAATGAGACTTACTGAGGCTTGTCAAATTCAGAATTGAATTCAAGGGAAGTGCTAACCAAAACTGCATATATCAAGTGTATAACCCTTGGGACAGGCTGAGCCTCAGCTAAACTGCAGACTTTCTTTTGGTTAGTTTCCTTTTCTCCATTACCCTACTTGTGAGTTTTGAATCTGACTCTAACTATATGAGTACTTTACTTGAGAACATGCTGGGAAGCACATCTGATTGATGTTTTTATTATTTGTTTTATTTAGAAATATGCTTTATTGTGTATATTTAAAAGATCTCACCTTTCTGGCTTTCGTAGATCAGTGTTTATTAGAGATGTATATGAAGTAAGGTATGCAGGATTTGTCCCCCTTAAAGAAACACTTTAAAAATCTGTTTAAAACTTAGAAACAGAGGTTGTAAATATATATGCTTAAATGAATTTACTGTGGTTTTTTCTGTATTCACTCTAAATATAGCTGACTTACTTTCAAATAAATTGCTAACAGAAGAGCTAGTTTTCTAAAATATCAAAAAGTCTATGAGGAAGAATATGAAACATTACTGCATAATTTTATCAGTCTGATGGTTGCAGTTCTGAAATATACGGTAAAAATAATCTCTGGATTAGAAAATACAGCTGAAAAATTCTGCTTGCAAAACACAGTAGTATGTCTCAGGAGTAGGCAAGGGGTTATGAATTCAGCAGGATAATAACCTGAAACCTCAAATACATTTTGCTTATCAATTACTTCAGTGCATCTTGTACAATACTGATCTATTTTTCTTCATCACCACAAATTTCCTTTCTTTAGAGAGTCCAGTTATAAATGAACTATCTATTTAATGTAAGCTGACAGACAATGCTCTGCATAGGAAGATTTTTGCTTTTCAATAATCAGCATCTCTCAGTTCTTGTTAGTTTTACCACTGATGGATCCACTTGGTTGATGGCTGAGGGCCCTAATTTCACAGTCATAAATTTATTCCAGTAATCTGATAGAAAATGTTCCATGTACTGATGACACTGTTACCAGCCTTGAGTTACATCAGAATTTTCTGTATAGTTTTCTTTCATTAATTCTCTCTGGTCTTGTTTAGGATGAATAGATTCTGCATGTTTTGCTTTGGTTAGGATGAATAGATTCTGATTGCATCAAGATCATCACCCTAGGCAGATGCTTCCACTTACATGTTTTGTACATCAAGTGCTAACGATTACACTCTGGACAGTGTGTGGGAGATCTTTAGTTATTGTGTGTAGAGTCTAATTTTACAAGGAAATTATTTCCCTGATACTCCATTTGTAGATTTTGTTATTTGATACATCTAGCTCAGTTCTTTAGGATAAAGCAGAGTTTAAATACAAGCCATGGCTGAAAACATTTTTTATAAAGCTTGATTGTTGAGGCTTGGTTTTTTCATGGCAGTATATAGACATAATGTGAAATTATGTATATGCATTATTAGTTTGACCTCACTTTTTACAGTGGCATTGTATGAAAAGTACACAGCCATGTTTAAATAGGAATGTTGTATGAAGATACTCCAGTTAGTTCTGAAAAAGTAAGCTCACATCCCAGAAGTAGACATTAACTCTGTTCTGTGCTAGTAAGATGTCTACTGCCCAGCCTTAATATGACTCATTAGCTAATTAAGTGCAAAGGTATCTGCTGTTCATTTTCTTTTGGAATTTAAACTCCAATATGGTCCTTTCTGTATCCCCAGTTCCACATAGTACATCCAGTTCCTATGAATCCCAAACGTAACCATCAGCGTCCTCTCACCGCACCACTGCCACGCACTGTAACGCTGTCCCGTCCTTCTGTGGTGACTAGTCCATAGCTATCATCTGCCTGCTGATTGACCAAATGAGATGAATAAAGTAGAATTTTCTTTGATTTTCTTTTAGCAGGTCTTTCTTCTCTATTCAACCAGTAATTGTTAAGAGGCTTGTAGAATCATAATGTCTTTGAGGCCTCTGCCCTTTTGTTAGATTTGCCTGAAATTGGACAGGGGTTAAAAGTTACAGGAAACTAATGAATTAAAATTATTACAGAAGTTGTGTGTCCTCAGGAAACTCAGATTTAAAACAAAACAAGAAAAGGAATTGGTTTGGCTTAAGATTGCTGACATCTGATCAACTGCACCTTTGTAAATTAGATTTTGTTCATACCTAGTAATCTAGTTTCCTGTTTATTGTGTCATTTATGTGATGATGATGAGGCCAGCAATGATCCAGTGTCCAGGGAGTATAAGGAAGCATTTGTTTCCAGAAATTTTTCTACATTTTAATGTTGCTTATTTAACAAGGTTTTTTTCACATTATAATTAGAGAAATGTCTTTTTCATATTTCACACTACAACACTTACTACCTTTGTGACTATTCCCAATAGCTACTACTTATAATGTACTAAAGATTAAATGTATTGCAATTGAATAGTATCAAGTATCACTTATTGCTGAAGAGATGCTTAGGTCTTTTAGTAATACCTTAAATCAGGCTAGAGGGACATGTAGAAAGTTGATTTAAAGCCAGATTTGCATAGAACCTTAATATTTTGTTCTTCAGAAGATATATTCCTGCATATAACTTTATTCCCTTTCTTCAAAAGTGAAGTTACCATACTGGAAATTTTATTTTATTCTCATTTTTGTCATTCCAGTGTTCCACAGATAAGTTTTTTGTACTACCGTATTCACTATTTTTTTCTGCAGGTGGTTCACAATTTAGGATATGTTTTTCTAGAATTATAGTTTACATATTACCAAAAATTTTTATCATGTATGCATTACAGGTTATCTATATAAATTTTAAATTATAACTATATTATTTGATTACTTTTTCCATCTGTAAGATTTAGGGAGTATCATTCTTCCTTCCTAGCAGTTAGACAAAGTCAGGTTCAGAAACAGCTCTTTGTATAAATAGTAGATAGGATGAACCTGATGTGTATGATCAATCTACTGAAAAGCAATTATTAATATCTCATTAATAGATAAAATGAGTAACATATATGCACACGCCAAGGGAAATGCCAGGAAATTAGATATTTCTAGGTGATAAGGAAATACAGCAGCCTATATTAATATATTTTATGTCCAAAACAGGTATTACTTAAAAAGTAAATGTAGCTTCTTTTTAGTACTGTTGTAAAATGGAGTCAACACAATGAGGTTAATACTGGTCAATACTGAGAGTTTTCTGCAAAACTGAATTCTTGCCCAACATGCTAATCTCAGCCAACTTGAGACATAAAGATTAGTCCAGAACATTTTAGTATATTATTAGGACATCTTAAATAACAAGGGAACTTAGATATAAAAAAGACATAGAAATAATTACTTGTAACCTAGAAATTCCAGCTGTTTTCATGGGGTGTATACGTTTTAGAAGCTGCATTCTTTGATAAAGAAAACAGCTATTAAAATTGGTTATAGTGCATATTTGTGTAATAGTCATATGGCATAATTCTGGTGCTAATGAGTATTTTGCTTCTCTCATATTCTTAAAGGCGGACAATTTACTCCAAAATTGTGTTTAAAAGTGTGTGCTCAGGTTCCAAAGTGAATGACCAGTGAGTGACATTTCCTTTGTGAGTATGGTTGGTGTTCACTATGCTGATTTTCTGCCTTTACAGAGAATCATCACAAGTAAATCTCCAAGCCCCCTGACCTTAGTTGTTCTTTGTTTAGAAATGGCCAAAGTGTCACATCAGAAACTGAACATGGGGCAGGTAAATATGGGCTAGCAAGCTTCCATTTCTGTCAATTTTCAGAACATGGGTTTCCTTCTTACTGTGACTGCCAGGAGCACATGGAAAAGGGAAAAATGGTATTATATGGTTGTATTACCTGGTGAAGGTGTGCAACTTGAATGTGTCCAAGAGACAACAGCTATTAGTCTTAAACATAAGAGGAATATGGTGCTTTTTTGATTCTCCAGAAGAAGTATTTAGAATCACCTGCCTAGCAAGGCAGCTGCACAAGCACAATGGGCTGTTTAAAAAGCGGCTAGCATCAATAATGTCCTGGGGAAATAGAACGGTAAAAGGGGCAAGCCTCAGTGATCTGTAGTGATTTTCTAAAATTTCTCTTATGTTGTATCTTTCTAACATGCTAGAATCAATCATTCATCTATGGTATACTTAAAGAAATGGACATGTGAGATGAGGAATACATTACTTAAGAGATGTTGATGTTCATTACATCATACCATCATACATCATACCAATACCAAAGAGAGTTAAGAGATAAGAAATAAAGTATATGTATCTTTGAGAGCATGCTTCCATAGACTGGAAAATATTGTGTAAAGTGATTTGTTTAATTGTCTTTTTGTTCTATTTGTTTGTGAGAAGATTGATATGTTCTCATATTTGCACAATATTTGAAGTTAAAGCTACCAAGTTGTTTCATTTATCACTGAAATCTGACATAAGTTGTTTAATGGCATTTGATCACATAGGAAGTCTCATGATATTCTGTTTCCTGAGCAGAATAAGTATGATTCCCACAATCAGATTTTCACTGCAAAAATTAAAGAAAATAAATGTAATACTTTTCAAGAGTATTTAAGTACTTGATTTAAAAACTCTCCTTTAACAAGAATTCATGACAATAAAACTTGATCACAGAATTGTTTACAGAATTCAAATATAAAAGGAAGCTGGGAGGAGCAAAAATACACTTATGTTGAAGTCTGACTAAATATTTGTAGAAAATGTGTTCTGTATACTGAGTTTTAATGCCAGCTATGTGCATCATCTTTAGTCCTAACAGTAGGATGGAGCCTAGCAGTGGTTTTTATTTCATTTAATTGGGTATTGTCTATGAGGATTTCTATGTACAAGATAGATTATTCATTACATATATCATACATATCAAAATAATTTTGAAATAGAATCATAGAATCACTAAGGTTGGAAAAGACCTCCAAGATCACCAAGTCCAACCGTCAACCCAACACCCCCATGCCCACTAAACCATGTCCCTAAGCACCTCATCTACACGTCTTTGAAATACTTCCAGGGATGGTGACTCAACCACTTCCCTGGGCAGCCTGTTCCAAGGCCTGACCACTCTTATCAATTTCACCGAATGGAGAATTGGGAGCAAGATCACTCCATTTTAAGGGTTGTTCTTCAGAACTGCCTTCATTTTCATGGCCTTTATGAAGCTAAACCCCAATGGGAGCACAATCCTAGCTGTGCTAATGCCAGGGAAAAACAAACAAACAAAGAACAAAAACAAACACAGTCCAAATGGAGCATATCCCTTTTNTTTTCTACATTTTAATGTTGCTTATTTAACAAGGTTTTTTTCACATTATAATTAGAGAAATGTCTTTTTCATATTTCACACTACAACACTTACTACCTTTGTGACTATTCCCAATAGCTACTACTTATAATGTACTAAAGATTAAATGTATTGCAATTGAATAGTATCAAGTATCACTTATTGCTGAAGAGATGCTTAGGTCTTTTAGTAATACCTTAAATCAGGCTAGAGGGACATGTAGAAAGTTGATTTAAAGCCAGATTTGCATAGAACCTTAATATTTTGTTCTTCAGAAGATATATTCCTGCATATAACTTTATTCCCTTTCTTCAAAAGTGAAGTTACCATACTGGAAATTTTATTTTATTCTCATTTTTGTCATTCCAGTGTTCCACAGATAAGTTTTTTGTACTACCGTATTCACTATTTTTTTCTGCAGGTGGTTCACAATTTAGGATATGTTTTTCTAGAATTATAGTTTACATATTACCAAAAATTTTTATCATGTATGCATTACAGGTTATCTATATAAATTTTAAATTATAACTATATTATTTGATTACTTTTTCCATCTGTAAGATTTAGGGAGTATCATTCTTCCTTCCTAGCAGTTAGACAAAGTCAGGTTCAGAAACAGCTCTTTGTATAAATAGTAGATAGGATGAACCTGATGTGTATGATCAATCTACTGAAAAGCAATTATTAATATCTCATTAATAGATAAAATGAGTAACATATATGCACACGCCAAGGGAAATGCCAGGAAATTAGATATTTCTAGGTGATAAGGAAATACAGCAGCCTATATTAATATATTTTATGTCCAAAACAGGTATTACTTAAAAAGTAAATGTAGCTTCTTTTTAGTACTGTTGTAAAATGGAGTCAACACAATGAGGTTAATACTGGTCAATACTGAGAGTTTTCTGCAAAACTGAATTCTTGCCCAACATGCTAATCTCAGCCAACTTGAGACATAAAGATTAGTCCAGAACATTTTAGTATATTATTAGGACATCTTAAATAACAAGGGAACTTAGATATAAAAAAGACATAGAAATAATTACTTGTAACCTAGAAATTCCAGCTGTTTTCATGGGGTGTATACGTTTTAGAAGCTGCATTCTTTGATAAAGAAAACAGCTATTAAAATTGGTTATAGTGCATATTTGTGTAATAGTCATATGGCATAATTCTGGTGCTAATGAGTATTTTGCTTCTCTCATATTCTTAAAGGCGGACAATTTACTCCAAAATTGTGTTTAAAAGTGTGTGCTCAGGTTCCAAAGTGAATGACCAGTGAGTGACATTTCCTTTGTGAGTATGGTTGGTGTTCACTATGCTGATTTTCTGCCTTTACAGAGAATCATCACAAGTAAATCTCCAAGCCCCCTGACCTTAGTTGTTCTTTGTTTAGAAATGGCCAAAGTGTCACATCAGAAACTGAACATGGGGCAGGTAAATATGGGCTAGCAAGCTTCCATTTCTGTCAATTTTCAGAACATGGGTTTCCTTCTTACTGTGACTGCCAGGAGCACATGGAAAAGGGAAAAATGGTATTATATGGTTGTATTACCTGGTGAAGGTGTGCAACTTGAATGTGTCCAAGAGACAACAGCTATTAGTCTTAAACATAAGAGGAATATGGTGCTTTTTTGATTCTCCAGAAGAAGTATTTAGAATCACCTGCCTAGCAAGGCAGCTGCACAAGCACAATGGGCTGTTTAAAAAGCGGCTAGCATCAATAATGTCCTGGGGAAATAGAACGGTAAAAGGGGCAAGCCTCAGTGATCTGTAGTGATTTTCTAAAATTTCTCTTATGTTGTATCTTTCTAACATGCTAGAATCAATCATTCATCTATGGTATACTTAAAGAAATGGACATGTGAGATGAGGAATACATTACTTAAGAGATGTTGATGTTCATTACATCATACCATCATACATCATACCAATACCAAAGAGAGTTAAGAGATAAGAAATAAAGTATATGTATCTTTGAGAGCATGCTTCCATAGACTGGAAAATATTGTGTAAAGTGATTTGTTTAATTGTCTTTTTATTCTATTTGTTTGTGAGAAGATTGATATGTTCTCATATTTGCACAATATTTGAAGTTAAAGCTACCAAGTTGTTTCATTTATCACTGAAATCTGACATAAGTTGTTTAATGGCATTTGATCACATAGGAAGTCTCATGATATTCTGTTTCCTGAGCAGAATAAGTATGATTCCCACAATCAGATTTTCACTGCAAAAATTAAAGAAAATAAATGTAATACTTTTCAAGAGTATTTAAGTACTTGATTTAAAAACTCTCCTTTAACAAGAATTCATGACAATAAAACTTGATCACAGAATTGTTTACAGAATTCAAATATAAAAGGAAGCTGGGAGGAGCAAAAATACACTTATGTTGAAGTCTGACTAAATATTTGTAGAAAATGTGTTCTGTATACTGAGTTTTAATGCCAGCTATGTGCATCATCTTTAGTCCTAACAGTAGGATGGAGCCTAGCAGTGGTTTTTATTTCATTTAATTGGGTATTGTCTATGAGGATTTCTATGTACAAGATAGATTATTCATTACATATATCATACATATCAAAATAATTTTGAAATAGAATCATAGAATCACTAAGGTTGGAAAAGACCTCCAAGATCACCAAGTCCAACCGTCAACCCAACACCCCCATGCCCACTAAACCATGTCCCTAAGCACCTCATCTACACGTCTTTGAAATACTTCCAGGGATGGTGACTCAACCACTTCCCTGGGCAGCCTGTTCCAAGGCCTGACCACTCTTATCAATTTCACCGAATGGAGAATTGGGAGCAAGATCACTCCATTTTAAGGGTTGTTCTTCAGAACTGCCTTCATTTTCATGGCCTTTATGAAGCTAAACCCCAATGGGAGCACAATCCTAGCTGTGCTAATGCCAGGGAAAAACAAACAAACAAAGAACAAAAACAAACACAGTCCAAATGGAGCATATCCCTTTTACATGTGTTGCTATTGTTCTCTGCTGACCCAAGCTGCCTGATGGAGTCCTGGTCCCCCTGTAAATGGTGTGGAATATGCTCAACACAGCACAGCTCTAGAGACTGCTACAGATCACACCCAACCATTAGGTTGCTCATTAGTGGTGATTATGGAATACATATGTTGTTTTTCCCACACCATTTGCATAGAAAATGTGTATTTGGGTATTCAATACCTACAGGAAAGTACTGAAGATGAAAATCCAGGAGACCCAGTTTTCTTTCTTTTTCTGCTTTTACCCATGAGTAAAGCATGACTTTTTACAAGAAGTCAGAATACTTTTGATCTCTGAGAATTAGTCAGAAAGTTCTCAGGTACTTTTAGTTACTGTCTGTAAAGGCAAAGTTGAATGGAACATAAATTAAACTCATCACTGATTATAATCTTGATCACAAACATAACTCCTGGTTTGCACTGAGATGTAAAAAGCAGGGGCATGGGGATGCACAAGTCTTCTTCCAGCCAAAGGATTCTATTGCATCTAAGAAGAATGTTTTTTTCTAAGTTGATCCAAAAGTATTATGTGCTCCAGAGTTTCAAAGCAAGCAAAATGTCTGAGTCTTGAGGATTGTTTTAGTGTCATATTTGCAAATAAGAAATAACTTCACTTACACTTCAAATATTTTTAGAAAGTGCTAAACTGTTTTTTTGTCAGGGAAGAAGAATAAGCCAAATGCATATTTTAAAAATGTCTTCCTTAGTTTAGCTGTATGAAAGGGGTGTTGTCATCAAAAAGAATGTTTAGAACAAAGACAGTAAAATTAACTGAGCTTCTGGAATCGTAGAAGTTACTGTATTCATAATGATGATGGATTAAAATTGGTTTTATTAAATTAAAAATAAGCATAGTAAAGAAAGATGTAACTAATGTCCAAGACATACTGTGAGAAATGGACTTCTAAAAAACTGCAGTTTCTAGGAGAGAAATCCAGAATAATCTATTACATATAATGAAAACAAACAGCTCTGTGAATGAAGAATAACTTTGTAGCAGAAAGCCACCAAGCAAGATTGAACACAGGCCATAGTTGGAGCTGCACTTTAGTTTTATCAACAATGGCTGGCAGTAAAGCATGAGACATAACTTCATGAATGCCAGGAGCATAGATTCTTGTGGAGCCTCCAAAAGGTCATCTGACCCAAACCCCTGCAGGGTCAGTTAGATCAAGTTGCTAAGGGCCTTGTCTAGTCAAGTTTTGAAAGGTCCTTTTCAGGTCTTTTTCTGCAAAGCTGCTTTACAGGCTGTTGGCCCCGAGTGTGTACTGGTGAATGGATCATTCCTCCCCTGCTGCCGCCATTGAACACTGTGAGGTTCCTGTCAGCCCATTTCTCCAGCCTGTCCCTTTGAACCACAGCCCTGCCCTCCAGCATACTGATCACTGTTTCCCAAGTTGGTATTGTCCATTCACTTGCTGCGAATACATGCAAACCATCATGCAGTTTATTAATTAAGACATTAAATAGTTTTGACTACAGTTTTGATTCCTGAAATTGGCTGCCAGTTGAATTTTGTGCTCATAATCATCAGACTTTGAGCCTGGCTCACTGTCCGTTTGTTCTCCATATCTTATCAATTTGGCTCACGACTGAGTATTTAGCTTGTTGTAGGTTCAAGCAAACTTTCTTCACATAGCACTTTGATATACATTTAGGATATGGTGGTATTTTATGTTAAGGCAATCAGTTGCTGTGTTTATCAATTTGATAGTAGATAGACAAAGGCATCAATGTATAAGCTGTGCTGTATGAATGAATGCATCTGTTGGTTCATCACCAAGCAGTATTTATCCTCATGTTACTAAAACTTGAACAAACAAATAAAAAACAGGCCAAATATTTACTTATTTCTCTATTAGTATTATGCCTCTCCTCCCTTCCTTTGTTAAGTAATGTAATGCCTACTGTTCAAGAGGACATTATAATCTAGAAAAGTAAGTCAAAATTATCAACAAAATAGATTAATGAATAAAATGGAGTGAATAACATGCTTATTGAGTTGCATTAAATATTGTCATACTTCTTTTTGTGAAAGATTCAGAGAGAGAAATTGCTTTTCTGAGAGTAAAACACAGCATTATAGGTTGCCTGTAGGCTGATTGAAATGAGAAGTGAATTGTTTCTGTACTATAATGACAGATAAGCCATATAGCTTATTGAAAGATGAAGAGCGCCTATATGTATTTGAACAATGTTTCAATTAGCATAGATTAAAGTCCTGCAAAGGGGTATGACTATCTTATACAGTACATTAACTGGAAAAGAGTACTAGTTTACTTATTTCATGAGCTAAGTGAATGTATCTGAGTGAATGTTAACATAAAAATTGAGAACCAAATCAACCTCTACAGAATCTCAATCCATAAGCCACTGGGCAGCTCCTCTAGAAGAATTTAGAGCACCCCTAAGACTTTGAAATTTCTGCTTTACAACAGCTCCTGGAAGGCTGCAATGCTGGAAGTGTAGGAACAATCTCTTCCACTTGGGCAGATTTGGTGAAACAGTTTTGATACAGAATAGTACCTGATCCTCAGGGCTCCTAACTTCCCAACCAATTTTTAGAGGGTTGAGACAGACTCATAGCTTACAATAAAGAATCATAAATTCACAGTATATGCATCCCACATTATTTTTAATGTCCTATCAGAATTTATTCAATGCCCAAGGAAATGTTCAATTGAGCCTTTAGTCCGCTCCTCTACTTTCCAGTAATAAAGTTTACAATTATTTAGTGTTTACTAAGAACATTTCCAATTTCCACCAGTAGTCTAAATAAATGTCTATAATATATCTTATCTAACCTTCATATTGCTGAATTTTATCCTGTTACATGTTTGTTGTTTTTAGATAGTATTTTTTGTAATTATCTATTTGGCTCATGTCTGTATGAGACATCTTCAGGCTGTCTCTGTGAAGCAGTGGTTAAATACTCATTGGGAAACAACTCTGACCTTATGATCTAAGAGTTTTTATTTTTTAACAGTTTTCTTTTCATTCCATCCATTTTTTTGAAACATTTCAGTTCTACAAATACTGACAGATAATTAATGAGTGATTTCAAATATTTGTTTTGCGTGAAGTTTTAGTATTTCAGAATGTTTGAAGCTGGTATCAGTAAAATGATTTTCTGAAACAGATGGCTAACACTCAGGGTGTGATTATAAAGCAGAGTGTAGTGTCATGTGGATATATTTGAACTAGCTTGACTATTTGGAAGTCTCTAATTAGTTCACCCTATCATATGTGTTATAACGCTTCCAGTTCCTGAAGTGGCTTGATTATGTAACAGATTCTTTATGGCCTCTACATAACATATTCTTTATGGCTTCAATCTTTTCCCTTTTGGAATGCATTAGAGCACAAGTGTCACAAGACCAAACTTCACATTTATTCTAACAAGAAGTAAATTCCAAAATGAATCTTATCCTATCACTATAATTTTATGTGTGAAATAAAGCAAACAGCAATATGAAAGTGTCAGTTGACATCATCTGTAAGCACAAAGCATTGCAAAATAATGCATGACAAAGCATTTATTTGGAAATTTGTGATGGCTTTTATATGCATATCAAAGAATTGCATCAAAGAATTAACTATGTGTTTTAATTGAATCAGCTACTAAGCAATTTTCCTGTTACATCAGTGTTAGTATTTGCTTTTTTATGTGGTAAGTTATACTTTTTCTCTTGTTCTGCTGAACATTTCTTGTTTCCCTTGACATTTCCCCAATGCATGGTAACTTATTTTTTGTTTTCCTAGGAAACTTCTCTTTTCTTTTGGACTAACAAAGTTTAGTGCATTCATCCATCCTTCTCACACAACTATTTGTTTATAAGTATTATGGGCTAGTATTACAAAAACAATTCAAGACTTTAAATAAGTTTAGGAACCATTGTATAAGGAATTAGACAATTTTATAATAAAATCTTCTATTTTCTAACAGGTGTATTAAATTAGTTGTATTTTAGTGATAACGTCCATTCCCTCTGCAATTGCAGCTTCTGTAGATTCATAATTTCTTCAATCCATCCAACAAATAGTGGTTTTCTACCATAACGCAGGTTTAATCTCTGAATTCAATTCAAATTTTGCCTTTCTCTTCCTATATGCTTACCAAGGGCACCTCTGCAGTCATGCTAGCTGGTTTAAACTCAGCAAACTGTAACAACAAGTTAGTTTTGATATGTAGCACCTTTTGATCCACTGTCCTGCACCTCAGTATTGCACTATTGCATTCACTATTGCAGAATGCCTAAGAGGAATATAGAAGAAATTCTGTAGAGTTTCAGAAGATACGTAATAACAGAAGCTGTTATTTTGCTCTCTGTTCTGTGTTGGTGGTTGGCCTGTGATGTAAACTGTGCAGACTGTTGGGGAGGGATTGGAATGGGGGGTTGTTTTGGTGGGGGGCTGGTATGTGCACACCTTTTATTGAATGTGTATTCTCCTTTTCACTGCTGGTAGATGTCACCATCCCTGCTGTGTTACAACACTAGCATTATTGGAGAAAATTTCTTTCAGCTGTCTTACTGTCAGACAGAAATTGAGGTTTATGTAATCACATTGTGTCTGTTTGCCACTTGTGGCACCTTCCTGTTCCCCAGGCAACTTTGTACCTATTAAGAGATTTAATCCAAAGGATAGAGACAGTTAAGAAAATTACTAAAAAAAAATCATTTTCTAATGATTAACCTAACAGGTTATAAAATCACTGAAAGGAGGTCATAGTTGTTACTGATGCTTTTATGGGCACAATTGTGTAATACTTTTATGTACTTATTATGTTCATTTTCCTTTACCGTGGTTACCAATTAAAATTTCTGTGCAAAGGGTTTTGTGCTGCAACAAAAACACTACAAAGTGGTAACAGTAAAATATTAAGATTTATTACACTTTCCTCTAGAAGAAAATGTGTTGATTCAATGTTGCAAAATATGTGTTGATTCAATGTTGCAAAATGTTGATGCAATGTTGCAAAACTGATCACCTTTCAGAAAAACAAATTATAAATATTACAGACAAAGATTTTCCAGTTCAAAAGTACTCATTTGACTAATCATTTGATGGTAAGTTGGTGAAGATAAATATATTTTGTTATGGAAAAGATAAACTTTTAAAAATACTGGTGCGAATTAGGCCTCAGAGTTAATTTCTGTGTTATGTGATGAACAGCAAAAATAACTGTGAAAACTAAAATCCTGCACTAGGTAATTTGGATTTTGAGTAGGGAATGAAGGCTTCCCAAGTAAAATACAATTCCCTTTTGAATTCTTTAGGGAATCTAAATGAGTTCATAGGTTTATTTGTCAGTTTTGCTTATGAAATACTCTTCCATTTACTCAGAAGTGTATCAAGCACATAACGGTTCTCTAATTTGGTTTGGCTAGAAAATGTCCAAGCTATTGTTTTCTTTTTTTCCCCTCCTCAGAACATTATCAACTGTATGTTCCTGAATCAGCTCAAGTTGGATCAGCAGTTGGCAAAATCAAAGCAAATGATGCAGACACTGGTTCAAATGCAGACATGAAGTACACAATTATAAATGGTGATGGCTCTGGGGTGTTCTCCATATCTACTGATAAAGAAACAAGGGAAGGAATTCTTTCCCTGAAGAAGGTAAGCAATAGACTTTGAAACTTCCCTGTGTATGTAATTAAAATACAATGATGAATGCTGAATAAGCAGATAGCATGATGAAAATATTTTACTGTGTAAACCTATTGAACCATAAACTTCAGCAGTGTAAGTTTCTCCACATTTCTTCCTGAGACACTTTAGTTCTTTGCAGGAAATGCAGGGAGAAAAGAAATTCAAAGAAAGAAACAGTTATTTAAATCTTCCGTGCTTTTTGTATGGTCATAGCTAATATTTATAATAAACTGAATCTTACTGAATTTTTGATTAAGATAGTTTAGTTTTGTTGAATTATGGGTTTGCACATTAAATTTCTTAGAAAGAAGTAAAATTTGGCTGAAAGTTGTACTGTTTTCCCCAAACTGCATGAATCTTTACATAGAAAGTTCATCTGTGGCAATAAATGTATAATTCAGTTTTCATATACTGTTATTCTTTGACTTACTTGCCAGCTGGCACGTAAAGGGACAAGTATTGTGCACTGTGTCATGTAAATACTGACTTGCTTATAAAGACTCAAAATGTAACTGGTCAAGCCATCACACAGTTATCATTTATATGAATTTCCCATACTTATCCCAGTCTATTTAAAATATTAATTATAAAGTGGTTTTGCCATTTAATTTCATTCTTAACTGAAGTCCATGCACGAACCTAATTCCACAGATAATTTCATCTCCATATTAAATCCTCTGAACAGAGTTCATACTGAACTTTTCCTGAAGGGTCTGCCAACTTATGCTAATATTCTACGGCTAGATTTAAATTTACTTTTATAATAACTCAGAGAGATGGGTTGTTATATTTAAGTAATATTTTTTAAAAAACCTTTCCAGCAAAGGGAAATAATTTCTTTATTTCAGTTTTCACTTGGACTAACAGCCTTCAATTAACAATTCTCACATGGATTTGTTGTCATTGAGTCTTGTAGGCATCAATTATTTCCGTAGAGCCTAAAAAATGAAAATGAATTCGTATTCATATTTGGTAATATGTATTCTGGGCCTGATTAATGGTAGGAGGAATGAAAACCAGAGAAAATGTGGGAAAAGAGAATAAATAAAAACTATCATAAATAATGGGGTTTTTTTTTGCATCTGGATAGATATGTATGTATGTGGCTCTTTCAGCCACATAAAAGTAAACTCTGTCTTTTTCATACTTATTTGCTGGTGGCCTTGACATAGCGAATGTCATAATCTGTTATTTCTTCTTCAGAATGAACATTGCTTTCTGTTTAAAAGTTCACCATGACTATTGTTCATTAAATACAACATTTATGCATATTGAGAACATGAAGCAGAAAGGAAGAATTTGCAACAAAATGAAAGAGTCCATACATAAAAAGTGTAAAATCACATTTCTTACTGGTTTTGGTAGACTAAATAGCTTCAGAGAAATTTTCAATATGTTTCAGAATAAGACAAAGGCATATGTTGCCTGTTCTTATACATACATGACAGTGATTTGAGTCATTTTCCCATCAAGACAAGAAGGGGTACATTTTGCTTAGGTAATATTATATTTCAATTGAGCAGAAATTCAGCACTTAAAGCTACATAAATTGGTGTGGAATACCTCCATTCTTTCCCCAGAGAGGTTAAAATATCAGTCCAAAAAGCTGATCTCATTTTTTTAATTTTTTTTTTACTCAGATCTTGTATGCAGTTTAATAAGTATTTTATATACTCTGTGCTGTAATTACTTTTAATTTAGATTGAGTTTGAAGCTGAATTAGGTAGCCTACCCAAAACAGATAATCTCTACTAAGAACAGAATCAGTTTTGCTTCGTCTATCAGATGCCAGTACCTTCTATAACAGTAGAATAGAATGATTTGACCTCTAATACTTCTCTGGAAGAATGTATAGTAGGCACATCAGAAGAGCCAGAAGTGAATGTATTATTGTGTCTGAAGATCTGAAGTCCTCCTCAAACCTTTTGAAACCTCATTTATTTGAGGTTCTGATGCAAAAATCAAATTTCTCAGCACCTCCCTGCTAGGCTGTTCAACAGGCATGCAAAGGCTGTGAGTGTTGGAAGGAATGTTTTCTAGGCTCATTGTGGGCTGACCCAAAATATCCACTACTTTCATTATCTCCCCTGTTGACAAGCCCCGTGGAGTCTCAAAGATCCTGCCACAAAGTATTAATTGCAAACTGTCATGAAGGATTTCCCCTTTGCCTCATGCAATTCCTTGTTTGAGTAGGAGACTAGAGGAAACCAAAACAAAACAGTGCAGTGAAAGCCATTACTCTCTGGATCCTTCAGAGAATGACTGGTCAGTATGTTCACCCCTTGTTGTGACTTCCAGAGAAGTATGCTAGAACTTTCCTGACTTCAAGTCTGCAAGTATCATTCAGGCTTCCCAGAAAAAAATGGCCTGAACAGCCCATGTCTCTTCCATTTTGTATAATGAGACTGGAAATGTTCAAGAAGCAGCTATTTACTTCTCATAAAATTCTGCTATTCCTTTTGGGAGTCTGATATTAAAAACACAAACTGTAGTATAATGAACAGCAGTATTTTCCAGTTAGCCCTGTGACTGGTCACTTGAGCTACATTTATTATTTTTAGTTCTGCATGAAAATCAGAATTACCAATGAATGCATACTGAAGATATGTGGGTAATGGTCATGGAAAGACGTACTTTGGCAAAATAAGAAACATGAACAAGAATTCCGTTTAGGTCCATCTAAAAATTAAATGTTTTGTTTTCTTTCCAGGAAAAAGTTAATGATTTTCAGTGTTGGACAATTTTAAGTAAATCTAGAAATGGTCATCTAGATTTCTGGAGAGACATGATAGTGCTGCCTCTTTTACCTTATAGCTACAGCTAATGACTGAGATGGGCGACTGATATTCAAGGCCTGTCTGTGAGTTAAATGAGGGAGAATTTAAACTTAGGTTTTACCATTACAAGTAAATGTCTTTAAAGTAATTTATTTGAGTATTTGCTTCTCTTGGAGAGAGCAAGGGGTCAGAAAGGACAGAGCCACATCATTCTGTTTCGCTATTTGGAGTTAAATGAGTCCTATTGTGAATCTGGTGGGATAGTTGAGATATTTCCTTTGTAGATATAAATTATTTTGCATTATCATTTTTATGCCCAAACTCTTGCTGAATTGGAATAGCTTAGGTATTTTAAGTTGAATGTTATGATTAATAAATCATATAAAAAAAAAGATGGGAATAAAATCCTACTGGTAAACAGTTTAGATTACCTGAAATAATGGATGAGTCTATGAGCAAATTTCTTAGCACAGCATTAGACAGGCTACAAATGGGGGCCCAATTTGTTCTTCAAATGTAAGATAAATGTCAATTTTAACACATACACAGTGTTTAAGCAGAAGCCTAGCAAAATACAGTTCTGTAGATTCAAACTGCAACCAGATTTCAGTTAATTTCCCAAAAAGGCATCATAGTTACAATTTGCAATTGTATTGTAAACTTGTTTAATCTTAGAATATGCCTGCTGCAGAGCAATGTAAATTACTATTTAATATTTCTCTGCTCATAGCAGAAATACATCATCAATTAATGAACAATATCTGAGTTAGAATTTACTAAACTTATATTTCTTTAGGAATTGATTTAACTGAGTACTATACATAGCTCTTTTTTTTAATAGTAATAGATTTATCAGGCTATGGTACATATCCATGCCTTTAAAATTTTTATTTTTACATTCAGGAAAGGGAGACAGAGAAAGCAAAATACAAAAAAGTCTCATACTATTTGAGTTAAGAGAATTAATTAATTATAAATTATACATATAAATCCTGACCAACTATTTTTCTTATACATCATCAGTCAAATTTAATGTAGATTTTACCTACAAAATACACACTGACATTGACAAATCATACATTGAGTTCGTCATATTTCTTGCCTTAAGTATTAGTTTTCCACTCTTTGGGGTGACAGGAAATACCAGTTTAGCCTTGGTCGAAGGCTTGAATACTTGTACTGAGTTGCTGTCAGGTCCACACAGAATGATACTGGTTGTAGTGGAATTGTGCCATACCATAATGTCATAGTAATTTTGATTCTAAAAAAAAAATTCCATGTGTATGCAACTTCTTTTAGTATTATGCCTGTGTTCTGAGACTGTTGGAAACTTAGTGGTAGTGTATATATATATCTGTACAAACTACCTATTTTGCTCAGTATGATAATAAATATTAACCTACCTGTCCTTCTTTATGAATTGGCTGAAGCCAGAAATTTGTAACCTAGTAAGTATTGAGGTGCCTATTATCAAGAATGAGTGCTTTTGCTCAATATAGAAGCACATTTTAAAAATGGCAATCTGAAACTTGAAATCTGTCCTATGACTGCCTGGAACTGAACTGGTATTTTTTAAAGCCTTTTCAGTAATTAGAACTAACAGATAATATATAGAAAAAATAACTTCTCACATGAAATTCTCGATGGGCTGTCTATGAAAAGTAGTCAGTTACTTTAGTGAGACTGAAGAAACCAACACAAAATAGTTGTGATCCTGTAAACATGGCTTCCAGTAAAAACATTGCTTAATTCTATATCTGCTAATGGAACTTCATTACTTGCGTACTTTTAAGTTAAATATCCTTTTAGTCCCCTCTACTATGTAACTATCTGACACTGGAAGAGTTGAAAGTTGGGTGTGTCATGTTTGTCTTAAATCCTGCATAAGACAGTGTGATAGCATGCTAATGTAGAGTTAAAATAAATATATCAAGTCAGTAAAATTAGTTCACAATAGTCTGAAAACCAGCTGAACTGGGGAGGTGAAATTTTCACACGTGTAAATAGCAAGCTAGAAATGGGACTCCTAAGAAAAAAAGTATCCATGCTGTGTGATATATGAGTCAGACCCCCATCTTCTTCCTTTGTAGTAGAGGGGTAGGATTCCTAGTAGAAATCTATTAATTTAAATATCAGGGTAATGCTAAAGTGGCAGCGGCGCTTCTGGTGGGTGGTACAGCTGGGGATGTGCCTTCTATTAGGTTTTATTGGAACATTAGGCCCTAGAAGGCAGACTTTCTTCCTGTTTATGACAGCATAATCCATGTGCAGCACAGCAGTACGTGGTAAGACAGGCTAGTGAAGAATTGAAAAGAAAATGGTGTAGAATATAGGGATGCACCCCTTCTGATAGAAAAGCACACAAGCATATGTTTAGGCTATTCTTACACATCTAAGTTCCTGTCTCTTATGATAACTGAGTGTTTTCCTGCAAGGAGTTGCTTTTTTCAGTTGAGGATTTAAGAGAAGAGTTGTCCAAAAGAATTTTAGTATCTCTATCACTGTTTATTAAACTTGTTAATTAAAGATATGAAGTTAATTTAATTTGGGATACATCAGTCTCTACCTTTTTCAGTATTTAGCATTGACCAATAAAAATCAAAAGGTGATAAAATCCAGAGACTTTACATTGTCACAGAAGAAGAATCTGAGGCTCATTCTAAACCCTCGGTTTTTCCAAAACTGGTACCTTGCCCACAAAAGAGAAAACCTGAATCCATCCTGCTTCATGTATATCCTTCTACTTACAAGGTATGGCAGTGGCTGCCAGAATATCACAGAATATTGTCTCTTTTCAGTAACATGAAGAAATGTGGTTTAAGTTAAATGGAAAAGATGTAGTTAGCTTGCTAGCAGGCTAAACTGAAGCACAGAATGACATTGATAAAGCTTTTTTTCTGCCAACAGCCGCTCAACTATGAAAAAAAGAAATCATATACACTTAATATAGAAGGAGCAAATACTCACCTTGATTTCCGCTTTTCGCATTTGGGACCATTCAAAGATGTAACAATGTTGAAGATCATTGTTGGCGATGTGGATGAACCTCCGCTCTTCACTATGCCTTCCTATGTCATGGAAGTTTATGAAAATGCGAAGATTGGGACTGCTGTTGGCACAGTAACGGCACAAGATCCTGACGCTGCCAACAGTTTAGTGAGGTATAGTAAATCCAAATTATATGGGATTGAATTCCACCAGCTAAAGGGTTAATGAGATCTGGGGTGTATGAAACTATGTCTCTTATTTTAGTACATAAAGGGAAACATAGGTCAGAACAGTCTGTATGGATTAGATTTAATAATGTAATCTTCAACCTTTTGTTGGTTTGCGCTAAATTTGCCATCTAGCCATTGGTCTGAGCAAAGGTTTGTGTGCTCTAGTTCCTGTAACAGCACCTCTCCAAACAGCCCACTGAACAAGGCCAGTATATGTTACCACATCACATAAAATGGTGCACTTCAGTGGCCTGCTGCCAATTAGTATCCTGCCACTAGTTGTAAATCTGTTCAGGATCATAATGCTGTTTTTCCCCTGTCATGCCGGTATTGTGCTGGCCCTCTACACACTTGCCACACTGTAGTTGTCCCAGGTGCTTGTGCAAGACAGGAACTGGTTTAGGTATGCTTTTCCTCACAGATATGTGGTATAATTTTTGCAAAATTTTGTTGGAGGAGGAAGCCATTATTTTGTAATATGCTTCAGTTTTAGTGGGGTATCAAAAGAATAGAATGGGTGTAATAATGCACCCCACTGATGTTGCTAGGGATATGTCATGTTATCTCCAATTGTGAGGTCTAGGGCAAAGAGAAGTGCTGAGAAGCAAGCACTTGCAGCATCAGATACATCACTTGAAAACTAAGTGAATATGTAACACACAAGGAAGGAAAGATTTCGATAGTCTTTTTAATGAAATTCATTCTTAAAGAAAATTATTTCTGTGTTGCTGCTCCGGCCAGAGTACTTCTTATAATAACAGAACTGGCTTGGAAATAGGTCACAGTCTGAACTAAGGAACTGAAATCAAGCTGGAAATACCTCCAGAGCAAGCTTGAAAAAGCATTGATGCCAAAAATATACATATGGATGTTAATTTGACTTCTTCTAAATTTAAGAGCATTTGGATTTAACCTTGAATGCTCTAGAATTGGGGTTTGAATTCATTACTGGTTTAAAGTAAAGTTTTCAGTTACATGTTTTTGGCTATAAGAGGATCCAATGACATTTTTTACTGGCTCCATTTGTGGGATTAATTACTTTCTAAACTGACATGCAGTGTGAGAATTTTGTGGAACAATACGTGAATGTCTCAAAGGTGGTAGTGGATTTAAAATGTTTCAGAAAAAAAATTCTTCCTGAAAATATATTTAATGCTATTCCTTTTTATGACATAATGGTATAGCCTTTGTGGAAACCATATGAGTATATACTTGGAAAACAGTTTTACTTCAGCTAATTGGGCATTTTTAGTCTCCTGACTGAGTAGAAATCTGTTGGGTATGTGTAATAGTCTTGGTAAGATGAAACAATTTTTGCAGAACAATGAAAGCATCAGGTTTTTATGGTTCTTTTGTGTTAATAGTCTAAGATTCAACATGTTTAGTGTCAGACAACCAATATATACAATTTTTTAGTAGCAAGTTATTGCCTTTGAAAAATTGCCATTATGGTATTTGTGTCTAAATCATAACATAAATAAGAAAATTTTGCTAAAAATAACTGCCAAGTGCCTGTAGCTTTAATACTATAATTCTGAAACAACAGCTAACACAGTCAGACAGATTAGCTCTCATGGTAGTTTGAGAGTAGGAAGGGCAAGTGCAGATTTAACTAGTTCCTCCATAATTCAACTGTCCTTGGCCCCTAAGAGTTTTGTCTAGAAAGGGGTAAGATAACCGTGGCAAAAGGGAAGCAGCAGCAGTTTGTACAAAGGCTGGGAAGGCCAGAAATAGATTTTCTGGGTGAAATGGGAAATAATTTGGAGATAGAGGGATTGGAAGGCAAAATATTTCCAAACATTTTGCTTTTTTTATTGGGCTTTTTTTTTTCCAAATGGGAATTTGCAACCAGTGATTGAGGCCAGAATATTAAATATTGATATTATTCAAATAATTGAGGTGAAAATTTGTCCTTAATTTTGTCTATCCTATTTTTCCCCCCCCCTTGACATTTATTTTTGCATTGTTCCTTCCATGTCTCTCTGTTGGGGAAGGGAAAAAAATAGAGTGCTAGCAAAACATACTGAATTGTGAAGCTTTGAAAGGAGCCAGCCCTCAGTTATGTGTTGGAGGGGCTCGGTAAGGGCAGTAGCAGCTCAGATATCCGTGACGTATCATTATATTGTAGATGGGCCCACCCTCTAGCCGGGCTTTATCCACCTCGGTGGAACTGACAGTGAATATTGTTTCTGAGTGTGCAGGCTTTTTATGAAGACGTTGATCCTCTAAGGCCTGGACTAACGCATTGGTGCATGGGACTCTGAAGAGGCACCAGGCTGGGTTGGTGAGCCCTCAGGTTCTCCTTGAGCCTCCTCCTGAGGGAGAAGAAAGGCTGCTCTGGGAACGGGCAACTTTAATCCCCCTTCCCTCACCTCACTTTGCACACAAACACTGACATGGTGCAGAAGGGCTTTGTGTTGTTTCAAGATTTGGCCACGGTTTGGGAAACTACGGGTTGGAAGTGGCACACGACCTGAGAAGCGGGCCAGGCCAGCCAGGCTGAGCTGCTGCTCCACCGGAGGCAGGGTCCTGCCCCACGCACTGCTCACAGCAGCGAGCAAAGGAGCAGCTTGGAGGAGGCTCTTCTTCTTAGAAGTGTGCACACAGTGCACTTACGTCCTTCTGTGCTGGTTTGCAAGAAACGCCTCCACTGTTGGTCTGAAACCCTGATGAGTCTGAAAGGTAGTCTGAAGGTAACGAGATCACATCTGTCCTTTGTTTCCACACAATTCCTAGTTCATTCAAAATAAAAATAGTAATTATAAAAATAAAACCAGGAAGATTCAATGTAACTTTCTTAGAAAGCACAGATCACAGTGTCTCTAGGGAAGATAGCTACAGACAGGACTTGCATAGCTGATCTGTGTGGAGCAGTGGAGTAATTGGGTAACGGTTTCTCAGCCAAATGGCTCAGTACATCTCCGAATGCTGTAAGTCTACAGGACAAACTATGGAGCAGTGATTTGCTTACAGTTTTTCCTAATCCACTTGTGCATCCTTTCCACTTTATGAGGACGCTCTTTGCTCTGTGTGAGATTGATAAAGCATTAGGCACACACCGTTGCAACCATATCACTTTTTTGCTGTCCAGCTGCTAAAAGAGATACAGTGCTGTGATTTGTTCACTGCCCAATTAAGTAACAGTTTATTTTGGTGGTAGGAATGATTCTTATAACCAGAATAATGGTTTGAGTAGTTACAGTTAATGATGCTGAAGAGACATCTTTTTAAAAAAAATCTGAGCTAAACCCAAAAATAAATAACAACCTTTATTGTTATCAGTAGAGAGGGAGCTGAAGGCTTTTTTGTCCTTATTTCCTCACTGCAATTTCTTCACAGTGATTTCAGCTTGTGCCTGAGCTGAGCAGTCTTCAGAGTGCACTGACTTTGTGCCAGTGCTTGTTCTAGCGTTTTACTTTTTCAACCCCAGCAAAAGAACCTCTCTAATAACAAATGCAGGTATTAGAGGTTTCTTTTATTCAGTCATTATCTGGTTGGCAATTTGGGCTGTTTTAAAAGGTTTTTCTTTTTAAGTTGATTTTTTTTAATTCAAATAGATAGAAATACATTTTCAGGGAAACATAAAAATGCTATGTTTTGAAGTAAAAGTTTATTATTCTATTGAAATATGAAAAGCAAACATAATCATAGACAGCATAAAAAAGAAAGATATTAAAACTCCATCATGTATTAATTTTAAGGATAAAGATTTTTTTGAGTGGTTTGAAAAACAGCTATTTACTTTAAAAAATGTGTTCTAAATCAACTGAAAACATCCTAAATTGTAATTAATTTTCAGGGATTACTTCCTTGTTGGAACATTTAAGAAATTAAACCCCTTTCATTGCATTGCGTCAAGTAGTTTCCTTCCATACCAAAATCTTTTGTTGCTTGAAAAGATCAGGGTTAAGTCATGTCTTATAATAATATTTGGTGTGCAAGCGGGTCTTGAAAGTTTCCCATACAAGATGAAAGAAAGCATGACTATTAAATGCTCTAATTATAATTTTATTTTAGTATATTATTCATTTTAAGTCTTTCAATATTTACTTAGAAATGATCTTTTTTCTTCCTGAACCGATACACAGAAGACTTCCATGGGGCTAGGGGTGGAAACAGCTTTTAATTGGCAAGTTGCATATGTGTACTGGGAGCAGCACTAGGCTGCTAGTATTGCCTCAGGGCTGCGATAGTGCCTGTTGAAACCCTGCCATCTTCCTATAGGTGATTCTTGGGTGGTGAGTCTGTCTAGCCACAATGTGTACTCCCGATGATCCTTAGAGCTTTCTGACTGCATCTGGTCTGTTTTCAGTGGAGTGGTTTTCAGAAAAATAATGTTGCTGCTGTTCCCCAAGCCTCCTCCAAGTTAGTGATTTAGAAAAGAGCAAAGGTATAGTTTTAAGACCATGATACTTTCTGAAACACTGAAATAATAGTGCAGATAGTTGCATGACATGGGCAAGTTCCCTCATATTAACTTGAACCCAGTTTCATACTGTCCTATGAGGAGCTGAAACTCTTTATTAACACTGTGCCCTGGTAAGAGTAGTTTTTAAGAAATAAGTCATGCTGTTATAGAAATACTGTAACATCAGCTTACTCCTTTTGCTGCTGCTGCGCAATCTTTGTTATGCAAAGGTACAGGAGGCAAATCACTGTTTTGAACACTAATGACAGGGCCTATGTCCCCTCTGGTCATTTGTTACTCCCACTTACTGTGTTTGCCTTAGGTTGTTTTCATTTCTGGGCAGGAATGATCTCTTACCAGCTATTTAACAGAAGACTCCTGGCATACAGGGTACAGGTACTGATCAGCACTCTGCATGTGATGGTAGGGTTAAACAATAAGAAATATAAGCACCTTCCCTTTTCAGAATGATTTCTATCATGACTTATTAAAAATTAACCTTATATTTTGTGGATCCTTGGAAGGTTGATAAGGTTTTATTATATTAATACATTGCAATTCAAATAATTTTTGTGTTGGACCCTAACCAGTCTGTAATCTACCTCCCTAAGACTGAAATTGATTAGCTATAGGAAACTGAAGTAGTCTTAGTGCCTTGCTGATGTCACTAGAAAATGTACTTCTTTTTTCACTCTCCTCTTGACACTACTGCTAAAAAAAGCAGTAAAACACAGAAAAAAATAAGTGTGAAACATAAAGGTGCACATGGTTGTCTTTTATAGAAAACAATTGTTTACTTCCAGGAAAGACAGAACCAGCCAACAAACAGCAAAATAATAAAAACAAAGTAGCAAACAAAAATAACCAAGGAAAGTCAGAAAAAGTGGTTTTGTTTTTGTTTTGTTTTTTTTTTCTTTTTTGTGTATATCAGACTGTTCATTTTGTGCTAAGTTAGTGAAGAATACAAGGACAGTCTCAGCCCTGATTTCTGGCTTCTCACTTTTCTAATGGTCTTATGGCATTGCCTTATAATGGATGATGTATCATAACGGTTATGATACATGTACATACTAATGAGTACAAAAATGTGCTTTCCAACACCATACCTGGTATCTAGAAGCTATAATGAATTCAAATTTGCGTTACCTTAGTTTGATTTAAATTGTCAGCCTTCTCTTCCTTTCTTTCAGATAGAATACTGAAAAATTAATGAATGACAAGTACATAGAATTATAACAATTAATGTGGTGTAGGAAATTGTTCTTCAATTCCTGCATCAGGCAGAGAAACTTATTTTAACTTTTGCTGCATTAGTAGTAAAAGACAGACATAAGTTCAATACTTTCCGGCATCAGCCTTTAGAAAGTCAAGTTAATTTTCAGTAAATGGTATTTTAAAAGGAATGTTCATATGTAGATGAAAGAATATACCCATGGAGTTTCATGTATTCCTATTATTATTTATGAGAACCTTTAAGACATAAAGTGTTGTGTGGGGTTCTGGTTATAGACTATTTTTCTGATGTAAAGTTTATATTTACTAGAGGTAGAACAAAACCTGAACTTTTGATTCAAACTTAGTCACTCAAATTTTGGTCATACAGTATCAACATATTAAGTGAAGGGAGGTGCAGGAGAGAGCTGTGCGAGGGAATCAGGGGACGTTGAAAATGAAAAATGTATTTTTAAATATCTTTTTTTCTTTCTGTCCTCTGAGATCAGCATCAGTTTCCACACTGCTCCCCCCTACTGTCAGTAGGGAGAGAGGATAAGACTGATCCCTGCTGGAGAATATAAAAGTCTCTTCACCTAGTTGTATTCGTTTGTCTTGCTTGCTCTTTGAATGTCATATAAGTGGAATAAGGTCAGTTTGCTTTCTGCTATTCTAGGCACAGGATGCTTTGTTAGCTGTACTTAGGGCAGCCTGCTGAGATCGGTGCTGTCGTGTAGAGTAACTGTCCCTCCCTCACGTGCCCGAGGGGGGAATATCCTCCCCCTGGATCCTGCCAACTCTGTGCTTGTGGAAGCAAAGGTAGACATCTATCTGTCCTCCACTCTGCTCAGACCCTCAAAACATGACACTGTCATAACCCTATGATCAACACCTACAGAGACACACTAATATCTTCCCAGGGTATGTGAATGGCTCACGGTTAGTTAGCAGAGAGGAGCTGTGTCCTCCTCCTCCTCCGTCTCACCTCCTTCATTCATTTGCACTCTGTGTTCCTCCAGTATTATTCTTCTCCAAGATTGTCAGCAAATCAAAACAGAAAAAGAACACCCTATTTTGAATGGCTGGATACAGAGGGGAATTTTTCTCCAATTTCTTCTCTGATTCTCTGTCTGTCTTCACAGGGAGGAACCATTTTAAAACATTTCTTTATAGTGTTGAGGTGAGAGATCTGTGTGGATTTTTTCCCCGAGGTGTCAAATTATTTTTGATTCTTGTCAGGCTACGTGTCCCAGAGCTCCCACTAACAAAAATGTCCATCTCTCTGTGCAGGAACTGGTAAGCTGTTCTGACAGCTGTTCTGACCAGGAAGCATCCAGCTCGGGATGGTGGTCAAAATCTCACAGCAACCAGAACCACCTCCATCCGTCACTTAAAGCTGTGAGAGAAAAAATTGACAGATCATCTTTATATGGTGACTCTGAGAGCCTGATATTTCATGCCAGGACATCATCTTTATGTTTCTATAATTTCCACTGACTTCAGAATGCCTCCAATGTTTAAAATTCTTTTATGGTTTTAGGAGTTGGCCTTCATATCTGAACATATCTGTCATGTAGTCTTTTGATAGGGCCATTCAACTCCAATAAATAAGCATAAATCTATCGATCTTCCATTTATTTGGTTTAGTCTTTAGTATGACAAGAAAAAAAAAAAGATAATATGTAAGTAGAATACCATTATTTAGCTGATAAACCTTTTAGGAACAAAAAGTGATTCTCATATAACACTGACTGCACTTTATTTCTTAGCAGTATTAGAATCTGAATGTTGATCTCTCTGAACAAAAAGCAACTTCGGTGTAGCAGTTCTGCCATCAACACATCTACTTTAAATGCATTTGGACAGTTGTAATCCTCTAAAGATATTCATAAAGTCAGGAAAAGAAAAACCTTTATCTTGCTTTGACTTCTGAATTATGTCTCTAAGGCTTTTCTTAGCCTTACTGACAGAATTATCTAGAAAAGATGTTCAGTGGTTAAAACATGCAGACAGAAATTGTCAGCCAGAAAAGATGGTTGTGCAGAAATGGCTCATTTCCTTCAAATGAACAGCATTCCCATTTTCCAGTGTCCAAGGTGAGCAGTGTGCCAGCAGTGCATAGGGGATGGGAATGAGAGCGGGAGCAGGAAGCCAACTTCTGTATGAAATGCAAACCAGTAATGGCTGCCTCTCAGAGGCTTTGCTGGGAGCCAGCAGTTCACTGCTTGCAACTCCCCCGTGCCTCCCGGGATCTGCCACCCCACATTTCCAGGACAAGGAGACGGAAGGCTGCCACTTCTGCTGAGCAGAGATTTTGATAGGAGAGGTGAGCCAGGAGTCCCGTATAGGAGACAACAGGGTACTGCTGATCAGATGATGGATGCCAGCTGGCAGCCAGCGCCAGAGCTAACTCAGTGGGAACAGCGTATCAAACCAAGTTCCTGCAAGTGCTCTGAGAGGAACAGTATTTTCCTCAAAGTTATGCTATGCCTCTCTGAAAAACAAAGCAAAGGAATGGGAATCAGAGATTACCTTTTCCAAGCTCTCTTCAAATGTATTTCATTTTCACAACCGGAAAGCACAGCTGAAGGCTGTAGTTCTCAGTAGTAGTCTTCTGCTAAGGAGCACTGGAACATCTAATGTCTCCTTAATCTACCAGGCACACTGCAGGGACAAAATTGGTTACCTGCTGTTTTGGCAGCTGGCTTCTGACTCACACTTCATAATTGCTTTTTTTTCCTGGAGAAGTTTGTTTGAACTAAAGTAGAATAGATTGGCCCTGGAAAGGAGGCAGTGTAGTGCAAGACAGTCATGGCAACAGAATGTTTCCCCACTGCTTCATTTGGCTTCAAGGGGATGCTGTTTTTTCCCAGGCTCATGAGGAGTGCTGTTGTCAGGAGGCAGAGAGAAGATGAAAGGCATGCACCAGAGTTATGTCCCACCATGGGCCATTTCTTGTTGCTCTCCAGCTGGCCACAGAAAGTTGCAGCTGATCAGTTCTCTCACTGTTCATCCTGGTATACCTCCTTCCCTCACCCTGTGCAGTTGTTGCTTACACTTTTCTTCCTACGATATTTTGTAAAACAAAACAAAACAAAAAAACCACAAAAAACCAACAACTATACTTTGAGTCTAAGCATCTCTTTCTAAGAAAAGTTTCTTTGCTTAAATTTTTAAGGTTTCCTTATAATGGCATTTTATTTCTAATTGATAAGTCTTTAGATGGTGTGAGTAATGGGTTTGGCAGAGGATCTTCCTTTCTCCATGACCTTTTTTAAGTGCTTCTCTGTAACCAGTTTCACTTGTTATTAGAGAGCTGGCTATTTACCTATGTCTCAATACAAAAGTGCGAAGAAGTACTGTGACCTGTGAATCCACATCCGGCTGAAATGTGGCTTTGGAAGCTCCTTAGCAATAGCAGGTTTGTAGCCAGGGTGGAAATTTGTAACAGAGTTCTTGTTTGCAGTTGGTAAATTGAGTAATGAATAAAAACAGTATAATAAATGGATAAGCTAAAGACTTGATTAAAGAAAAAAAAAAAGACAAGTTAAAAACTCAAAACTATTTAAAAACTCAAACTCAAGGCTCTTACTTAAAACACAATAACTGGAGAGAGACATACTGGAATAGTAGCAGACTATGTCACTTGTCTGTCAAGTGACAAATTGATGTTAATATTATCTTAAGAGTGAATAATTTAGGGAGAGAGATTCTGAAAATGCTTATGAGTTTTAGCTGTAGAAGCCCTCCTAAAAGGTTTGGAAATCATTGATGTTCCTAATCACCTTTAAAAATTTCTCAATTTCTAAGCATTATCTGTATTATTAGAGCCTGACTACTTTAATACTGCAAAATGATTTATATGTCTAGAGTGCCCTTCTGCTTAAGGCCCATCTTGCATATATATTTCTCTTTATTTCCTATAATGCAAATGTTTTTAGTTTTCAATAAAAATGGTGGTAATATCTGTCGCTACTGAGCCACTGCTTCACTAAAAGACAGGAAGTGAGGAATGAAGTCACAGGACCCTGGGGCTTGCTTTGGTCAGAAGCAGGAGTAAGGACACGGATGGAAGCTGGGAATGCCCTTCTGTTGAGTGACTCCGCCTAATAAAAAGGTGACACATGTTGTATTTCTCAGTGATAGCATGATTGAGTTTTGGTATTTAATTTCCTTTAGATTCTCTTCAGATAGTGTGACTAACAGGTTTTCTATATTCATGATCCTTTTTAATGTAGTTTCTTTCAGTTTGGTTTCTGTTGATGGTTTGGATGTGCTGGTTTGGATGTAAACAGTTTATGGAGAGCTGTTCACCTGAGCATGTCTTTTTATTAAGTCTCTTTATTAACACGTGCCATGCGACTTAGATGTGTTGATTTAATGGTTAAAAGTATGCTTATTCATACAGCATCATCATGAGTAAATGTCTGTAAACAAATATCTGCAATGAATATTATGAATTCATTCTTAAATTAATGCATTCTAAGTAAGAAGAAACAGTCAACTGAATTAAGGTGAAAATTCACTTTTGAAGTAACTCTTTGAAATTGAAAACTTGCAGTATAGATTTTTGCAGTCTAGAAAAAGCATTGAAAAGCAGCTCAGTAGAGGTGGAGGGAGGGGTAGGAGGGGAAGGGTATGACTATCTTTGTTGCCACTATTATCTGGCTGAAAGGAAATTTTTTACTAGGTGAAATAAATTCAGAAGTCTAAGTAAAGCATCGTTGGCTCTGAAGCATGGTGTATTTATGGATATACCTGGTCTTTATTCTCAATGTGTAGATAAATCAGTGGCGCATATTTATAAAGGCCTAAAATGTTAAGCACTTTTTAAATACAATGAAACTTGTTCTAAATGTCCTCTTACATGTGACAAAAATGAGTGTCTCTACCAAGGGAGTTTCTTGTACAAAACGTTTTTAGAGCACTTGGGAGCAGTGCTTTAGACTAGCATTCCTAGTTCTTCTACTGTGTGGGAATACCTTCTGTAACTTGTGTTACTGAGATATTCGTGAGGGTTGGGAACCACAGCAAATCGCTGCTTTAGATATGATATACAAAGCAATTTTAAGGAAGAATCTGGACTAATGGAGGAGAACCGAACATTTATAATAATGGGAAAGCATAAGAAAGGGCCACTCTTTTATTTATGCCTGATCAAGAAAAACTCTGTCAAGCTGTGAATGTTTCAATATGTCTGTAACTATATGCAAAAGTTAGCATATGAAGGGGAAGTGCTACTGTGGATAAATTAGAAACATTTTTCATTATTCTAGTATCACTGGAAGTAAAAGTGTTAGTACAATAAGTTACCTCACAATCACTTTATTTCCAATAATGACACAGAAAATGCAATTGAAATTATTCATCCAATACTGAGTTCTTTAAAATGAGAGCTTTGAGCTTCTACAGAATACATTCAAAGAACTAATTTAGAACAAGGTGTTCATATTTGAAAAAATAAGACCATCTTTTATATATGTCTATGAAAATGAAGTGTTAGGTAGTCACAATTCATTACAGAATCAAACTTCAACTTTTCTGCACAAGCTTCATATTTGGGACAGATATTTGTCGTTTCTGGTTCTGTACTTTACTTACAGAGGGAGAAGTAATAATTCGTTATAAGTCACACACACATAAAAGCAGCTGACTATTCTTACTGCTTTAAGTTTTTTTCTCGTTTAAGCCCATTTTGAAATTCTATTTTTAAGCTACTGTCAACAAATACTAAATAGCCCTATTTTTATGGTTCTGTGGTCAGCACAATACTGACTCACAAAGTAGTCACTGTGCCTGATGTTGATAATAATTAAACAACAGCCACAGTAATAAATGTTTGCAGGGTGTACTGGTTTTGTCTGGGGTAGAGTTAATTTTCTTCATAGTAGCTAGTATGGGGTTATGTTTTGGATTTGTGCTGGAAACAGTGTTGATAACACAGAGGTGTTTTCATTATTGCTGAGCAGTACTTACACAGAGTCAAGGCCTTTTCTGCTGCTCACCCCACCCCACCAGCAAGGAGGCTGATGGAGCACAAGAAGTTGGGAGGGGACACAGCTGGGACAACTGACCCCAACTGACCAAAAGGATATTCCATACCGTATGACATCAGGCTCAGCATATAAAGTTGGGGGAAGAAGAGGGAAGTGGGGAACGTTTGGAGTGATGGCATTTGTCTTCCCAAGTAACCTTTATGCGTGATGGAGCCCTGCTTTCCTGGAGATGGCTGAACACCTGCCTGCCGATGGGAAGTGGTGAATGAATTCCTTGTTTTGCTTTGCTTGCACATGCAGCTGTTGCTTTCCCTATTAAGCTGTCTTTATCTCAATCCATGAGTTTTCTCATTTTTACGCTTCCAATTCTCTCCCCCATCGCACCAGGGGGGAGTTTTCTGGCTAGGGTTAAACCATGACATAGTGACAAGACTCTTTTGTATTATAAATTGTTTTGGATTTGCAGTATGTATTCCATAAGAACAGACCAGTGAAGCATATTTTTTTTTGTTTTTTTGCAAATAATTCTTGTCATTATCAGAAGACCCCTAAAGTCAAGAAAAACAAGGCTGTAGTAGGAGAGAAGGAATTAAATTTTATCATTGCATACCTGATTGTAAGCTGTACTAATAAAGGGTCCTGCTAAGGTCTCCAAGAATATTGAAGGACAGTTATGCTTTCTATATTTCCTCTGCCAGCATTCCAGTTCATCATGTAAAAGATGTTTGTGTGTAGGTACTCTGCCCATCTTGCCCAACACAACCAAACATTCATTATTTCTGCCTTAATAGTAGTACAGTCAAGATGTTCCAACTATTTGTCATAGCTCAGGTTTCCTACACTGCTGAACATAAGGTATAAAGCATGAGGGGATTTCTCCACCTTTGTACAAAGCTCAAATCTCAACACAACTCCATGGCAAGCATGGCAGCTTTACGGACTTTTAGAGGTGGATACCACTCTGCAAAGCTTTTGCACTTCGTAAAAGGTAAGGCTAGCTGTGCACATAGGAGATACAACTTCTCCACTGATATTGGCACAGTCTTTCAAAACACTTCTATAACAAATAAACAGTTGGAGAACCTGAAAATCTGTGCTACATGGAAGACTGAGACCTGCAGAGAGAGTGGAAAAATCAATTTTTCTGACATTGAAAAGCAAATCCTGATTCCCAAATAGAGAGACATGTATAGCCTGGACCAATACTGCCACATAAAATAATGCCAACAGGATAGTTGTGTGGTCCTTTTTTGTTTGTTTGTTTTGTAATGGGTCCTCAAAGGATTCCAATATTCCTCAAAAGCAACATAAATTTTCTTGGATAGCTATAACACTCAACGTGTCATGGTCAGTGACTGATGAATGTTGTCAAGAGTTTGCTTTTAATTCATCTCTGAGTTTACTGAACACTGAGAAGCATACCAACTTTCGGAAGTGTTTCTGCAATGCCCACTGTGATTCAGCAATTAGAAATTCAGCAATTTTTTTTGTTCTTTTTCTGGCAACATCACTTGTTTTGATTTTTTCATCACATTTGGGACAATTGATTAAATCATGTTCTCTGAAAAAAATATTTCCTGACTTAAATTCTTAAAAATGGTTGCTCCATCCCCTACATAATCAAGATCTTGCCGGACTGCTTTCAGTAGGGAGACAGTTTGAGTCTATTACCTGTTTGAAGCAACTTCAGCTGCAATCTTGCACATCCAAAGTGTCTTTATTGAGCACTTCTAGAGTATTTTAGATTGAAGTATTCTCAGATGTTGGTAGTTAATGAACCGCACATAGGTTCTGACTGTAGTTCAGATGGGAGACAGCGAGTTAAATATTTATTCCAGAGAAACATAAAATGGGTGGGAACTGAGGTGTGCTGTCTCTCCCACAGTCATATGGGAGCTGTTTCACTCCTCATGATGTTGAAAGGAAAGACAGAAAGCAGGCAAGAAGGAAACTTTTTCTAGCCTAGTTTTGTCTGCTTTTATTTCCACTGCCTGACCTACAGTTCTTTAATTGCTGAAAATACTGGAAGCATGAAAAGAACAACTTGAGTGCCACAAGCTAAAATAGCATATTGAAAGCAGATGTAAAACACTTCTTGCAGGTGGGAGAGGTGGGTTCAGGTTCTCTCCAACAAGGAAGATCTAAACTAAGTCATCAAGTCCTAACTGGCTTTTCCACTGAGTATTCTATCATTTGACCCGTTAAGGTGACTCACTCAAATTGCTGCCTCCTCCTCTAGTGCTTTATTTCCTTTGCTTTTTCACATGTCATATCTTACTTTAATAATCATTCAGTGAAATGCTTGTTTGCTTGTTTGTTTTTCTTTTGCACAAATAGTCTAAATAAGTACATTGTGAGAGGAATAAAACTGGAGTTATTTTTAATTATTTTGAGCTTGGCAGCCTTTATGTGCACCACTCTTTTTATTAGCTGGCAATTACACTTTTGGTGATGTAGAAATAAGAGCAATTGGATTGGACAAATAAATCATTTTGATCTATATATAGCTTCCATATATTAAAAACTTCACAGAATGAAAGCAGGGCTGACAAATTATGAGGAAAAACAATTATGGTATATAAAAGACTTAGAATCTTTTTCCTTGTTTTTTTCATCAAGTCTGAAGTTAGTGAAGAAGGCTTGATAGGGGTCTGTAATTGCTTAATTTGCTAAAAGCTGTTGTAAATGGTTCCTGCTTTGAGAAAAAATGTGTCCTGGTTTCAGTTGAGGTAGAGTTAATTTTCTTTCTAGTAGCTGGTATAGTGCTGTGGTTTGGATTTAGTACGAGAATAATGTAGATAACACACCGATGTTTTAGTTGTTGCTAAGTAGCGCTTATCTAGTCAAGGACTTTTCAGCTTCCCATGCTCTGCCAGTAAGAAGGTACACAAGAATCTGGGAGGGATAGCCCAGGACAGCTGACCCAAACTGGCCAAGGGGTATTCCATACCATATGATGTCATGCTCAGTATATAAGCTGGGGGGAGTTGGCTGTGTGGCAGCGACAGCTGCTCAGGGACTGGCTGGGCATCAGTCGGTGGGTGGTGAGCAATTGCATCGTGCCTCACTTGCTTTGTATATCCTTATTCTTATTCTTATTCTTATACTTATACTATTATTATTATTATTACTACTACTATTTTACTTAATTTCAATTACAAAACTGTTCTTATTTCAACCCACAATTTTTTTTTACTCTTACTCTCCCTATTCTCTCCCCCATCCCACCGGAGGTGGGGGGAGTGAGTGAGTGGCTGTGTGGTGTTTAGTTGCTGGCTAGGGTTAAACCGCAACAAAATGTCTTGTCAGTCTCTTCTTTTGTGTTCCCTCCCTCTGCTTCCATTACCCACTTCAAGGCTTTTACTTTCTTTGCTAGGCAAAGTGCCTAGAAGCCAAGGGAGTTAGACAGGGCTGTTTAGTTCTGCTTCTAGGCTAGTGTCAATTGCAGCTCTGGGAATTAGCTGTTTCTGCTACTAGTGTCTGTAATGGTTATGTTCAAAACAGCATATGTCATCATGTCATCAACTTCATGTCAGAGAGACATGCTTCAAAACAGGTACTGGTACTGAACACGCTGGTTTGCAGTGACAAGCAAATAAGCAGAAGAATAATATCTTAATATCTTTCTGTTTTCTTTTCTGCCCTTCCATTTTATGAGTTTTTAGTGAAAATATATGTGTATCTTACCTTTGACAACATTGTATACTGCTGCATAAAATGTAATCTGGTAGCAATTTATATCTTTTGACTCACAGTGGAAACCCTACTTTGTATCAAAAGAAACGTAACATTATGAAAGAAATGAATTACGGTGTTACTTCGGGTGTCTCCATAGTATAGAATTTTTCTCAGGGTGTTTTAAAAATTTCTATGATTTTAAAAGCTTGAAAGTAATATTCTTATGTAGCTTTCTGTTACTTTTGATGATGCATACTACAATGAGTATATATTTATTATTTTATTTCTTCATAGATATTTCCTTGATTATAACACAGAAGAGGATAGGTATTTTACCATTGATGCTAGTACTGGGACCATTAAGACTGCCAGGATCTTTGACAGAGAGGAAACACCTTGGTACAACATCACAGTGGCTGCTTCTGAGATAGGTAAGTAACATATTTGGCACATAGTATTAAAAAAAATTAGAAAGGAAAATAATAATTTTCAGATTTTAAGAAACACTGTCTTGAGATGTTGTGTTCTTTATAACACCATGGGGGTTTTTAGCCAGTTTGGGTAAAGGAGAATTTTCTGTGTGTGTAAATGTCCTAATTCCACAGAACAAATAAACAAAGCTCCACATGCTTATGTGATTCCAGTTATGTAAATTTACCGTGTTTTTCTGTATGTGATAGAAGGCTGCCAGTTTACCTGGGAACAGTTCCAGGCATTCAGTGTCCTAAAATCAACAGCTTGTCCTGTTTGTCTTTGATATTTTGCATATCTTAGAAGACAATACTATATAGTACTGTCTGAGAAATTCATCCTTTCTTCTTGTATCTGCTGTTAACCTATTTTAGCGAATTGCATGTTAGATACGTCAATATTAATTTATATCTGACAGGTGCCTCATAGTTGCTGATTATCAGGATATACCTCTGGCCTTTTAATAGGCAGATTGCTGAGTAAAGATACAATAAATACTTGCCTGTGCATTTGAAAGGTCTCTAAGTCTGATGAATTTCCATTGCCTCACATAAGCCTTGCAACAGTCAAGAAATGTCTGACTGAGTAGTCCTAGACAAATATTTTTGTGTGAGGCAAGGACCGTTTACAGAATATTTCAGTTAACCTTTTTATTACAGGGTATTTATTTTGGCATAGTCAAAGTTTTAAAGTTAAAAAACTCAACAAACCAAGTGGAAAAAAAAAAAATAAAAATCCCAACTTGGATCAGTAGATCCAGTCCTGCTAAGTACTCTTCGTGATACTGTCTTTCAGTGGCAGTGATTTTGATTAAAACTGTGAACTAATTTTATGTATATTCCTTTCCTTTTTCTTTTTTCCCTTTTTCTTGGTGTATTCCACTATTGCTAGATGACTAGGTTTTACCTGTAACAGGTGCCACTGACATTATTGAGCCCCCTCTGCTTTCATCTCTTTCATCTCCAGGTTAAAATGGAATCTGTTCTGCTGCTGCATCACTAGCACATGCTACAGAATTAACAGAACATACATATTTTATAAGGACAACAAATTGTTTCTTATTATTGCACCTGCTTTTACAACTAAATTGACATTTTGAACTAAGTAAATTTCTACTGTAAATAGTAAAATCTAGAGTTTTATGGTTAGCCTTTTAAAAAAGGTAACCATTGACACTTCAGTGTGCTTGACAGTGTCTTCATATATACCATGTTATTTCAGTGCAACATGAAATGAAATAAAATATAATTTAAACCTAATCATAAGCAGGTGCATAGTAAGTGTTAATTTAAATTAAGATTTAAAAGCCACATTGGGACATACTGAAAAAAGGAGTAGCCACTAGTCTTTTTGGGAAGCCATGCAAATGTAATTATTTTGTAGAAATAAATCTCAATAGCATTAAACTTAAATGTAGCTTTCTACATATTATTTATTTCACTTAGTCAAATGAGTGGTAGTACACATACTGTGCTGAGAGAATGGTATGGAAAATGGAGAAGGATTATGTTTATAACTAAAAGAGAATAGAACGAATAATGAGGATGAAATGCCATTTTTTTTAACACAGACTGTTTAGAATTCTACATTCCAGGTGCAAGTTCTTACAAGAAAACAGAGATTTTGGGTTTTTTTCCTCCCTTGCATTGCCTTTCTTACAGTTAAAGTTGGGGTTGGAAAGATAAGTAAATTTATAATGTCAGTTTGAAAAACAATTCAGTTATGAAAAAAGGAAGAGAGAGCAGCAAAGAATAGATGGATGGCAGGCAGACTGACAGGCAGCCTAAATGACAGGCAGCCTTTCCTTGTGTCCACTTCTTTGGCCATTTTCTTACCTAGAGTAATTTGAAAATTACAACACTGCTGTACTCTTCCAAATCCATTGTGAAATCAGTATTTGGATCTACGATGGAAGAAGGTGCATATGCTGTGCATACAGCATGAAGGCCAAAACTCTTATGTTAAGTGCTATCTATTCCATATCTACAGCCTTTTATGGCATTCACTTTCAAGTCCATGCACAAGGAGTTGCAGAACTAAGACTAAAACTGAAAAATAGGTGGAAGGCTATGACCAAAATGTTATTTAGCTGTCAGAGTGGCAGTCTTCAAGTTCATCTGACATGGCAGAAGGCATTTGTAGCTTCTGACACCATTTGCTTAGCCAGGAACATAGCAGAATCTGTAAGGCCCAGAAAAATTGTACTGCTTCAACAATAAGAGGTGCTCTGCTGAAATAATGTTATGGTTGTATTTAGTTTCTTGAAGTGTTTTCCCTTCTTGACTTTACACTACACTTCACTGACAGAAATCAGTTTCTACTGATCATCCTCTGGGCAGCTATTTTTAGCTGTGCTTATTTTATGCAAAAGAAATTTAGAATCAACATCATATTTCTACCCTCACATGTATGATATCCTTATGCTTCAGCCTTATTGTTTCTGAACCTTTCATAAGACATTTACTTTCACTTTTAGTCTCAGTCTGTGATATACACTCTGCATTGATCAAATGTCCCCTCTGAAATCAATGGAAGTTCCACCACTTTCCTCTGTGGGAGTAATGTTGATGTAATGATCAGTGGTTTTTTTCTGTTTACACAGATACTTCCTAAACATTGCCACGAGAATGGATGAGGCAATCCTCTTTTTCTTTAACATTCACTGTTCTTTAACAGCAGCATACAGTGAGGAAGAGTGGGATTTTGGTGTCCAGGGCACACCACTGAAGATGTTGCTTTGATTGTTTCAGTACTAGTAGTTCCTGAAAATTCCTTGGGGTATTAGGGAATAAGAAAGATGATAAAATAATATTATATTTTATATTGAAGGATCTACAGACTATATTTGCGGCAGGGGAAAGGACTACAAATTGATGGTAACAGGATTTTAAAATATGACTTCACAAAGAATTATTCACATTTCATTAGCTTGTTTGAATTCTTCGAAAAAGTTTATAAAAGAGTATTTGAAAGAAGAAGGAGATACAATTTGCTTAGCTCTATTAAAGGCTTTTGACCAAGTCTTTGATAAGAGTAATGGAAATAGGAAAATATAGAGCAAATGCATGAAGTTTTATAACAGATGAAAAACTGATTTAGTAGTAGTATCCAGTGAAATGACAGGAGGCAACGTGCACAAATTGAAATACAAAAAATTCCATTTAAACATAAGAAGAAAAATGTTTTTACTGTGGGATTGGTCAAAAGTTGGGACAGGTCACCCAGAGAGACTGTGAAGTCTCCATTCTTGGAGATATTCAAAACCCAACTGGACATGGTCCAAAGCCATGTACACTGGTTGACTCAGCTTCGAGCAGGGTAGTTGGACTTGCTGATCTATGGAGGTGCCTTCCAACCTCAATCATTCTGTGATTTTGTGATATTGGGAACTGTGTGTGAATGTGGAGAAGCAAAAGGACAACTCACAAATTTCTTCCAAATAGTGATGTATTCTCAAAGAAAATAGATGGTTGTAAAAGTAATTGTGGGTGATTCAATCAAGGTTTCTCTCTAGTATATAGTAGTGCTGATAACAAAAGCAAAAGCGATAACAGCAAACCCCAAATCACAGCCCCTGCCAGAGGAAGGTGGCACTGAAGTATAAATGGATGGACTTCTGCCAGTTCCAAAGCCAATTTCAGTTAGAAAAGTAAACAAGTACCTCGAAGTTTTCAAAGCAGTGCTGCAAATAGGACAAATAATAGTATCCTTGAAGTCTTTGTGCTCAATAAGAAGGAATAAAAGCTGCGGGGAGAAATAAACACTGGTGATTGAAGGAATCAGAGAATGTCTTGATTTGAGGATCAAAGCGAGGATTATAGTTTTCACTAGAAATTTCTACTTAGAAATATAGCAAGGAAGACTGTGTCAGGAAACTCCTTTCAGATATTAATTATAACAACTGAACTGAGTGTGTTCAATATCTGCTCAATAGACACAGAGCAAACCAGCTTCTAGATATGGCTTTCAGATGATGTTACCATCAAGAGATTACTGCGATTCATGAAGCATTGGACATTTAGATGGATAATAAGAATATCTGTGGTTGTAATAAGAAACATGATTTTTTGAAAGCAAGATAAGTGCTTATATTTCAGGGCAGATCCAAAAGTTTACACTTCAGAGATTTAGAAGATACTTTCTATTGGGATTTTTTCACTTATTTCTTTTATGCAGCTGGTAAGTATACCAGTGTGTAAAATACATTTCTGGGTTTACTAGATCACTGATGTTTTTGGGATGAAGTTGTGGTGTTTCTGAGGGTTTCCAAAATGTTCCGCAATGGCTGAGAATGGAAAAGCAGATAATTTCCCATTATTTACCTAAAGGACCAACTTAAATGCAATGAATGCACAAACTTATCTTTGAAGGATCCATAAAGAGTTCCTAATCTGTAAAGCTGTAAAGAGGCTGTGGGGAACAGGAGAACTGAAATAACAGGGTACCTGCCAGGTTCTGTCAGATCCCCCAGACTTAAAGAAATACTAGCAAGAGACAGTAAAAAATGAGCACACGAAAGGATACTGCACATACCGAGCTTTGATAGCACAGTGTATTAGAAATCAAAATACTTAACAGACATCATAATGCAATCGATTTTACAGACAAAACAAAAATCTCTAAGGCTATTCGACACAATCAAATATTGGGGAAAAAACCAAAGATACTTGTCTTTGTTTATATGTCTTCAGAATTTGCTTCTCCATGCCTATTCCTCATACTATCCTCAGGGAACAAGATACGGAAGTGTTGAGTTAGAGCAATATCTCATTGACAAAATATGCAATACCTTGTGGTGCAGTATTGAAAGGATCCCAGGAAAATACAGTTATTGCAAAAACTACACAAAAAAAATAACTTTCAGAGATATTTTCATAGAGGGCCAATAAACCCTGTTCATAATTAAAACAGGTGAAAAGGCAGGACAGCTCACAAGAGTAAGAGTTTGGAACAGTTAGCTTGCAAGAATTAGGGTAAAAACATTAAAGTGCATGTTTTAATTATAACATAAGCAGTTTTTTCATCAATAAGTTTCGGAAGAAACAGAAACAATAACAGAAAGATATAGTTATACAATTCAAAAGAAAACAGGATGCACAGAGAGAAATAATAATTTGCAGCAATGACATGTAAAACTCCTTGAGATTTTGAATAAATATTGAAAACCCTATAATTACATTAAATAAACAGATAAAGTATATAATTAGACTGAGGTGCAGTTATATCTTTTCTTTAGGTGCACAGGGATATTGCCACCTCATATTGCCATCAGTGAACAGCAAGTTATGAGAAGAATTTGCCAGTTCTTTTTCATGTTTTATGGTTGCATTGCAGCAGAAAAGTAATTCCTAAGATTTTGGTAGGAGATTAAAATATATGTTACTTCTGATAGCACTACATAGGACTGTCATATGAAGAATGAGAACCGAAGATAGATTGGAGATGTAAAGTAAACAGAATAAACCTGTTAATGCTATTAAAAGGCACACTGGTTTATTTTACCAAAAGTAAAATCAAAAGACAAAAATACACAATTCATTTCTGTTTATTTTGAAACACATGAAAACAACATATGCATTGCCTGAAGGAAACAAGCCTATGGAGTAATATCTTCCTGGTACGTAGCATTGAAAGAATTAAAAAAGAATGAGAATTGATGACATTTTTTTTTCTCATTTTAAATTTTTTTCCCATAATCAAGAATAACTTTAATGCCTTGTGTCAAATAACTAATTTCTAGAAAAAGGAACCCTTTTCAAGATCTAAAAGTAAGTAATCTAAATCAGAACAAAGTACTGTTACAGTGTTATAATCTCCTAACCCTCCATCTGTATCTGGTGGACAGCAGGATGATTGTTTGTTTAATACCAGTGAGTTTGTTGCTAGTTTTGTGTCTCAGTTTTTCCTTGAATGGAATTTTTTCTTACACTAAATATAAAATTTCCTCATAGTGATTTTCTCTAATTTTTTCTTCAAAACTAATATTTTTTTAACAATACAGAGTACACTTAAATAATGAAATTTGCACAATTTTTTTAACATCTGTACTGGGAAATTTTGTCTTATGTATTGTTTTGTTACATTTAAGATTATCTCTATAAGTACATTACAGAACCAGACATAAAAGTGTTACTTTAAGCCCTGCCCCCACCAAGAAAAAAATCACATTCATTCTTCATCTTTGACCTCACTTGCATTCTGCCTGCTAGCTCAGTTTCAGAAAGAGTTTTGGTATTGGTAACAATTATTTTATTTTTCCAAGAAACAGAATCTCCCACAAAAGTATTTCCCTAAATATGGACCAGATTAAAGTAGATTTTAAAAACTACAGTGTCTCAGTTTTAAGACCATTTTGCTCATGGGGTAGTGACAAACTGGATATATGATATCTTTTTAATGGTGAGAGCTAGACACAACACTGGTACCCTGTCCAAACTTTCCAATAATACACAGTTTATTTTCAGCCTTGGCAAGTTGTCTACTAATGGACCATAAAATCATAATAATATGATTTGTAGCAGAATCTGCCATTCTTTTAAATGTATTTATCAATGCAATAAGGAAAGCCTACACAAAACTACTAAAAAAAACCCCCAGTTGTCGAAAAGCAGCTAGTAGTCTATCCTGCTCAAGAAGTGATACTTCTAAGTTCGATGCTTATTTCCCTGTTTATCTTGGTTTAGTCATTGGCTTCTAGGCATGATGGATTTTCTTCTCCTCTGTCTTTTTGGGGAAAGGTATGATGAAAATATTCCTACTTTGTCTTCTGAAGATAGTGTAGGGTATGGCTCTTCCTGGCTACCAAAGTGGGTCCCCAAAGAAGAGACAATCTTTGGGATCAAATGACATTTCCCTGTTCAGGGCTTTGTGAATCAGTACCAGAATCTCAAACCGGACATTTCTGGCCACAGAACCAGTATATTTTGTGGTGCCCTGATCTACTCAGGAGGTGAGCACCAGTGTTGTCTATGAGCTGCAGAATTTTGTTTGCATTAAGGCAGACAGAGTTGCCAGCTTGAGAGGGCTAAATGTTTTAAGTCTGCTGCAGTGCTATTATTCCTACTATTGCTCTTGTTGCTACTACTGCCACCACTACTAGCATGATCCAAGAGATGTCATCAGTGCCTTCAGGTTTGTGTTCGTCAGTGAAAAGTCAAATTTTGCTTTAAGAAAAAATAAAATCTTTTCTAGCCAACTTCAGGTAACAATATTTAAAAGTACCCCCTGCCTTAAAAAAGCAGACTAGAACATTACACTTACTAGATTCTGCATAATTTTCTCTTTGCCAGAAAATTTGATTTATCAATCACATATACACCATCCTGAATTAAACCCTGTATTTTCTGAATATTGCTGCTCTCACTTACATATTAGACATTCTTTCATCATTTTAGTTCTGTTTCTGTAGTATATTTTATCCTTCCTAGATCTATGTCTAGTTTTCTAATGTGTCAAAACTAATCATTAATAGAGGAGTATGATGAATGCTTTCTACTTCTCTTTAAAAATATACCAGAATAGATAGTTGGTTGAACTTCCTAAGTATTGGTTTGCCTCATAAGGTCTTGAAAAGTTGTCAAAATGAGAAAAAGTTGCTATTGTAGTGATTAAGATCAATATTTAATATTGATGATGCAAAAGCATAGACATTCATTCTAATCCTAAGATAGGTGAAGATTTCTGTTCCAGATCATGAAAACATGTAAAATTATTAAATTTTTTGGTAAAATCCTTCACCCTCTTAAAATAGTTCAGGCTGTCTCTGGGTTAAATTCTTCACTCAGCTTTCAAAATAATAACTGTTTAACTCTACCAGTCTAACTTAAAAAAACCAACCAAACAAACAAAAAACCAACCAAACAAAACAAAACAAAAAAAACCCAACCAAAACCACAAAAGACTGTTGATGTCAGGACTGTTATTCTGAATGTCATTCAGGTGGAAATTATTTTCATAAAGTTGTATTTAAAAGTTTTCTTCTTAAATAGGGGTTTTAAAGTTTGCCCACAGAAATTAATGGTAGAGAAGATTCAATACTTCATACTATCTGTTGATAGGGACTTCTGTAAGTTCACAGAGGACTTGCTGGTGGAGGGGCTGATGCGCGATGAAATTGATACACTTTACAGATATTTAGTATTCTGGCAGAAGAACTATTTATTCCGGGAAAAGTCTCCAGTGTAAGAAAGCAAGTCCCTAACGTAGATGAATCAGAGCAATGTTTCTGCTTCAATTATCCCTTAAAACACTGAGCATTCACATTGAAAAATCTACTCTTGAGACATAATGCTAATAAGACACAGAATGGATCTGGCTGCTTCATAATGTGCAGGCCTGAAATATATGTCAGCACTGATTATCTTAAAACTGGTAATGTGCCAAACTCCTGCAAGAAATTTGTCTAATTAACAAAAATGTACTACTAAAAGGACCAGTTATTAGAGTGATTTGGAGATTGCAGGTGAGTTGTACACCTGAAAAAGTTTGGAGTTTATATTTATTTTATAATAAAATAACAAAATCAAACCTAAAAAGAAAAAATGTTTCTAAGGTCCCTCTTAATTAATTCTCATTCTGTCCCCCCATTATAAAGTGTGCTATTGTCTTGCATGCATATCTATGTAGTATACACAATCTGATAAACTTCAAGACTGTTTTGGTAAGTGGTGTAATACTTTCACTATTAGCATTTTGTAGTGAGTAGGCTGTCAATATGGAAATTTGCCTGCGAATGTCAATGATCCCATGAGGTAACTACTTCCCAAAAAATACTAATAATACCTTGTGCATTAAGAACTCTTTTGAACTGGTAAGGTATTTATGAATTCTTTGTACTGTCAGGCAGCTGCAGAACAAATAAAGGTAAACTTTCTGAATCTCCGTGAAATCTCTGTGAAAATAATGCAAATTTAACAGACTACACTGGGTAGTAGTGACAGGCATACAGGCATACAGGAGGACACATTCAAGATAGGGCAAAGTGGTCTGATACACTGTACTGAAACAAAAGTGTTTACCAGTTTTTCGCCATACATTAGACTAAAAATTTTGATTTTCCTTCCCCAGTAACTATTCCAAACATGCCAGATGTACAGAACAGTTCTTTATCTCTGGTACCCTCTGCCCTGGGCTCTTCCTGCTTTTTTGCTCCCTTCCTCTTAGATATATTATGATCCCTTATAGTTTTGAAGATGGCCCTGCTTTGAGCTGGAGACTGGACCAGTGACCTCCAGAAGTCCCTTTCAACTAAGATTTTTCAGTGATCCTGTGATTATCTGATAATGACAACTTTTTTTGCCTTCTGGCAAAGGTTTCTTCGGGATTTCTCTAGTATTAAAATCTTCAATTCCTTCACTACAGTTAATGAATCCACTCCCCAATGGATTTATTTGTCCTTAACCCTTTACTGTGATCTCTGCCTTCTGTCTGCTTTCTATGCTTTTGCGTGCTCTCTCTTTGTCTCCTTGGTGTCCTTCCTTTAATTTATACCACTTTCTAGTTCACATATCTCACAAACCATGTGTGAGAGCCTCCTGAACAAAGCCTCAAGAACAAAGCTCCTTTGAGTTGTAGGTCATCTCTAGATCATCTATTGCTAGATATCATGTCTGTAATTGTAATTACAAGATTTTTGTAACTGTATTGTCTGATGACATTGACAGAGGAAGTTACCTAAATGAGTTTGCAAGATGTATTTCAGTAAGCAATAAGAAATATTCAATCTCTACTGCTTGTGCTGTTCTGCACAATCTCATGACTTACCTCCAGGGAAGGGTCAAACATCTTTTTGTGTTAATACTCATACTGCAAAGGGTCTCCTGGAGAGAAGATTGCTTCCTTCAGTAATAGGAGTAAAGGTAGATGAATGGTTCCATCCTCCCAACTGCTTAGTGAACAGCCAAGTGTCATTCTTCCTCACCTTCATATATTCCCAGCATTTTAACATTCCTCAAAGTTTTCCACTAAAACTGTTTTCTAGATAGCAATAGAAAACCTCAGTCTTGCATAAACACAGTTGAGATAGCCTACTTTAGTCCCTTAGTTCACCTATAGTAAAAATATTCATAGTTTCAGGGTGAAGCTGAAAATACCAACAGTCAAGGAAAAATTCAGCAAGAAAATGGAATTTGCAAGTCTATAAATGTCTTCTGAGTGTGTTCTTATAACTTCTAATGTTAATGTTAATTGGGAATAGAGGTTCCAATATTATTTAAGTCGTCTTCCTTTTCTGTTGACTTTTTTGATCTCCTTTCTATTCGCATTTTATGGGGATAATTGACTTAGTTCCAAAAGTGAATTAAAATCATCAGGTGAACATAGACATATTAGTTAAAAAGAGAATGTGAAAAATCTGAAGAGAACTTCTAAACCCCACGCTCTTTGACTAGTATCCCAGGTGAAACCAGAGAAGGAAAAATCTCTCATTTTGACAAAAGAAACTTCAACATTCTCAAATATTCTTTCATTGGGAGGCTATATTACTGGTGTCTTTGAATCTAAATGTGTGTCTAAACAATGTTTTTCAGAATTCTGAGGAGTGACCATTAAAGGTGTGACAAATCTAAGGCATTTTACAAATGACAGAAACATGATGTAGATTGACTAAGATCAAAATAACCAAGGCAAATGAGTTTTAGACTACTAATGTTTCTCTTTTTTTTTTTTTTTTTTCCTTCTCATGAGCACACACAGGGACATGCACTTCCAAAATGTCAATCTGTAAGACCCCATTCTGCCATCTTGTTGCATTTGAAAGATTAACTTTGCTATCTTCTACTGATAGTTTCATTTAATTGGTGAAAGTAAAATGAAGTTTGTCATCTAGATTGATACTTATACAGACTTCAGAAGGTGTATTTTAGCTAATTATA
>VZTQ01010459.1:0-39731 GCA_013400755.1 Pelecanoides urinatrix | reverse complement strand
ATCATAAAGTTGGATTTGGCAGGAGAAAGTAGGGAAGGGAACTGGAAAAGTTGTCCTTTAAGGTAGAGGCCTGTTATGCATTATGTTTTTATTTCACCTAAGGAGATACAAAATGTAAGTATGCACTTCCTGTAGCATCTCGCATAAAACTTCTACACGTACAGAGACTCCAGAAATGCAATTTCCAATTTGCCCATATAATTAACACAATGACAGTTTTACTCAAGTCGTAACAAGAAATTTATCTTAAAACAAAAGCATTGTCACTATTTTGCTTGGCACGTGACCCTTTGATTGTATTGTTTAAACACTGCCCTTTATTGAGACCTTTTCTTTGTGCCATAATCTGTATGTAAAATATCAGTGAAACGCTTATAAAGTGCATTCACAATATCCAGTTATCTAGCATTCACAACTTTCATATTTATCACTTATTCCTATTCAGAAATTGAATTTCTGTTGCTTTCTATTCTAGGAAATAGCTGAGAGATGGTGGGCAGAAGAGGCTTTTCTTATGTCTATGACAAGTTTGCACTTTTGAAAACTCATGTTTTTGAGCGTCAGCTGTTAAAAATAATCAGAAATTTTTTTTTACCTCTGGATTTAATAATTTTATAAAGGCTGGCATTCTTGGAGGATTTTATTTGTTTGTTTGTTCTGCTATGTTTTTTAAAGAAAAAAACTACATCAATTGCCTTAAGAGTTTTCAATAATGTTTTGCAGAATGATAAAAAACAAAACCTTGATATCACATTGAAAATAGCAGTCAGTGGTAGTTGTATCTGTCACTGCAAAGTGATATTTCTCTTGCAGTCATCTTTGGATCCAGTCATCCTCTCCTTTTATTTCTTCAGGAGAAAGGTTTCATTTCACAAAAATCACAGTAGACATTTTCTTCCCTTGTTTTCATAACCCCAAACAACAGAATNCAGCCTTACTATTTGTTGAGGAAACCTCATGGTTTCCATTTTGCAACCTGATAAAAATGAGAGTAAACTTTAAATGCTTGTCTGTAGCTTTCCTCTTCAGCTTTTGTGTATGTGTGTATTGTGTGGTTTTGTTTGTATGTATGTGTGGAAGTGGGGGGCCATTGGCTTTATTTTACAGTTATATTTTTGCAGTAGTGCCATGGAATACCTTCTGAGGTCTTACAGATCACTACTCATCTGTAATGACTGAGAAGCATTAACTCCATCATTGGTATATATGGCACATACAGTGATGTTTAAACTATTCTTTACAGTTATTTTTTATCTGTTTGTAAAACCTTTCAGGGAAGGAGATTGCATAATCTTCCTAAAGAATCTGTTCCAATGTTTAACTATACTTACAGCAGAAAAAAAAATCAAGTCATGTTATTTCTTCGGACTAGGTTCATGGCCCTCATATTGCAGTTCCAAGAGATCAATCCAATACCTATCAATATTAAAAACATAATAATATTTCAAGAACTAATTAATATATTAAAAATATTCCTTAAGTGATAACTCCAGCCCTTTCCCAGGTTAGCATACCAATTCCACTCAGATCGTGATGGAGCATTATAGCAAAAGCCAGATGGTTCTTCCTGAAAAAGGAAGTGTACTGTTGTGTATTTTTGTATTTGAGTCTAAGATTCCAATAAACTCATTGAGTATTGGACTGTGATCTCATGTGGGAGACTATGGCCATGTTCATTTCAGTACAAGATACTTACATGAACACGTGGTTTTGAATAACTCTATTAAAATTGTGGTTCATGATGAAGTAGATATTTTATGGTTTTGAACATATTTTAATCATGAGCCATATTATATGTGTTTATTACCAGTAGAAAATGCTGTGTTATACTTTAAGGACTACATGTCAACATAAGTTATTTACCTACACAGATTTATAACAGGTTGAGAACTTCTCATAAATCTCTAATTCGGCAGTGTCACGCTTTGGATATAAGTATGCAGCAGTAAGTATTTGCTACCTCCCCAAGAGCAGTGAGCAATGACTTTACCACCAACAGCAGACGGCACTGTTTAAACTATCATAAAGTTGGATTTGGCAGGAGAAAGTAGGGAAGGGAACTGGAAAAGTTGTCCTTTAAGGTAGAGGCCTGTTATGCATTATGTTTTTATTTCACCTAAGGAGATACAAAATGTAAGTATGCACTTCCTGTAGCATCTCGCATAAAACTTCTACACGTACAGAGACTCCAGAAATGCAATTTCCAATTTGCCCATATAATTAACACAATGACAGTTTTACTCAAGTCGTAACAAGAAATTTATCTTAAAACAAAAGCATTGTCACTATTTTGCTTGGCACGTGACCCTTTGATTGTATTGTTTAAACACTGCCCTTTATTGAGACCTTTTCTTTGTGCCATAATCTGTATGTAAAATATCAGTGAAACGCTTATAAAGTGCATTCACAATATCCAGTTATCTAGCATTCACAACTTTCATATTTATCACTTATTCCTATTCAGAAATTGAATTTCTGTTGCTTTCTATTCTAGGAAATAGCTGAGAGATGGTGGGCAGAAGAGGCTTTTCTTATGTCTATGACAAGTTTGCACTTTTGAAAACTCATGTTTTTGAGCGTCAGCTGTTCCTCTCCTTTTATTTCTTCAGGAGAAAGGTTTCATTTCACAAAAATCACAGTAGACATTTTCTTCCCTTGTTTTCATAACCCCAAACAACAGAATTCTGTTCTTTGAGCTCCAATACAGTATTGAATTAATATTCCCCTACTCCATTATCATCAGTAGAGCTACAAGATCAAAAGACTTTACAGCACTGAATTGGATCTTTAAATATTAACGCTTATATCTATGCACTTTGACTGAAATCTAAAGGACTTGCACAAGCATAAGATTTCATAGTTTGTCCCTATCTACCTGCATAGGCTGCAGCAATATACAATCCCAGCATGTGTATGATTCAGGTCAATAATATTCCATGGCTTCAGCAGAGGAAATAGATATTAATGCATCAGTCCAGATAATTGATCATATGACCAGTTAAATTTTTATCTTTTGGGCCTGAACTTGTGCCTTTATTCAGGAACAATCCACAATGTTAAAGCCCCAGGTTTGAATATGCACCCTAGTAATGCAGAGCTTAAAAGCCTCAAGGAAATGTAGGTCAGGAGACAGCCACAGGGCTATGCCAAATATGCAGTCCAGCAGAATCTAAGACTTGCTTGGATCACCTTCTGGATTCTGTTGTTTATGATTTTCATTATAAAGAAAAAAATTGAAAAGACAGAGTATGATACCTTTTTCCCCTACTGACTGGATTCTTAAGCTACAGTAGATTTTTTGCTGCTATTTGATTTTTTTATATATAGTGACAAAGTACTATTCAGAGGGAGTAAAGGCTTAAGAGTATGAACAAGAGTATAGTCAAAATGATGCAGGATCTGTAAACATGTAAGCAAGACAGAACAAGAGCTGCAATAGAATTTCTTTGCTATACAAAGAAAACACATTAAGTTGTAATCATTTCCTGCAATTTCAGAAAGCAAACCCAGGGAAAATGCCTTTTGGGCATGTTTGTTTGGGAATTGTACTTATGAAGGCTTTTTAATGAAAACAGGGCTGTTTACAATTTATTCTGCCCAGAAAAATGTTGCAATTTCTATTAAAACCTGAGCAGCCAAATTTTTTTTTTTAATCTGGAACTGCTTGTATGTTACAGTTCAGATGCTACATAACTCAGTTCATTGTTGTCTGTGTTCTTGTCACTTTGTTTTTTAGGATGTTATCACAGATAATTTTGAAATGCTTTTTTCACTTGTGTGCAATGTCTTAAATTTACACTTTTTGCCTAATCAGAAATACCTGCTTTTGCTTGCCCATTTAAAATTTGCCAGGGCAATATGAGACTAAAAGCACCTTCTGTCGGGGAATCAGAGGAAAGATGAAAGAGCCTCTTCAGAACAGAGGCTGAAGCTGTTTCCAAGTACTGAATTTTAAAATTACACTTTTTTTATCCTGAAAGAATCATAATATTTTTCCAGCTGCTTAAAGAATGGTTGATATATTTGTCAAAATTTGTTAGTTTGATGGAAAATGCATGCGAGCATATGTCATTGTTATGATATTCCCAACCGTTAATATATTGACACATACTTGCATAGTCTCTTTCTCTCTGAGTTTAAAAAAATCCATTCCCTCGTTCTGCCTATTTTTTTTTACCTATTAGAAACCTCTTTCAGAAGTTATACCACACTTTTCAGGGAGCTGGCGAAAGTTTGAACCCCAGAGGACAGTTCACTTAGGTGCAAGAGAACATTTATGAATTTTATGCATTGTAAGGCATTGTTTTGCCAGTGGTATATTTTTTCACAAGATAGATATACAGTCTACCACGGATGTTCCAATGGGTATTGTAAATTTCCTGGACGATAAGGGTTTGTACAGAGACTGTGCACATTCACGCAACACTGCCAATAAGATTTGTACATTCTCTTACCTTAATAAATTGAGACTGCCAACTTCTGAAAGTAGACAGTTTACCTTACTTTCAAGGAAGAAAAACTCCGTAGAGAATGCTTAGCATTTGTTCTCCTCTCCTTTTATTTCTTCAGGACAAGGGTTTCATTTCACAAAAATATTTGTGGTTTTATTTTTCCCCTCTGCCCACTTTTCTCAAAGATCTGGCCTTTTGAAAAATGTCCAGTGATGAAGAATATTCTGGAGTTGGAACAAAGGTAGGCCATTTTTCCAGTACTATCCCTTTGGAGAGTCCTTTCTCTTAATGTTATGCCACAAGATACTTCAATACTCACAGAAGTAGAGACCTGCTTTTCTATAAAATCTGGATCACATTGAATTCAATGGCATCTGTATAAGAAGAAATTTGTAATGTGTCCATCCACCCATGCCTGTGATGCAAATTAACATTTTTACTGTGTTACAGAACAAAAGTAAGTTAAAAAAAGATTGGTTTTACTTGGCTTTGCTGTTATTTAAAAAGAGAGCAACCTCCAGAGAATAATTAATCCCATCCCAATGTGAATTCCCTTGCAGAAGTATGTGCAAAATTCGTATCTCCAACCGTATTGCACACGACATCTGTGGCAGGACAGTGAACTGTCTTCAGGGCTTTAAAGTTGCAAATAAGCATGCCAGATACCAGACCATGTCTTTGTTGCTCTGGATTGTCTGGAGTGGCATTGAAAGAGATCAGGTTGAAACCCCCACTTTGCAACCCAACATAAGCGGGAAACAGCTACATAGTTCCTGCCTACGTTTGCATCAAAGTGGCATGCTTGCTCTGGTTATGTAGTATTGCAAGTTACTACTGCCCTTCCATGAAATATTATCCTGTAAAGGAGACAAGTTGTAACTTGAGAGAAATTATAGCTGAGAAAGTGCAAAGTTAGCATTATACATGGTGACTGTAAGCACAGTCCATAGAAGTGCTGTTACTGTAAACAGGTTGAATGCCTGAGCAGGTATAATCATAGAATCAATATATAAAAATGAAAAGAATTCTGCCATGAGTACAAAGGACACAAAACCAGGACTAGCTACCACAGAGGGAGACATTTTTCTTCCATGGGCCTATTTTTTTGATTTAATAAAATTGGATCTAAGATTGTTCAGGTAGGTAAGTTAGTGCATAGTGTATAGGTTCTTCGTACATTTGTTTTCAGTGCTGCTATCTGTTGATGTTTCACAAACCAACCCATAAGCAAATAACTATGTTTCAGGCCCAAAATTCTGCTGTGTTGCTTTTCATTTTTGCTACCCAGTGAACTAGAAAGGAAGCCCATTGGCAATAGCTTTGAAATCAGCACAAAAGAAAAAGATATTTACAAGAGTTACCGGTAGAAAAATGAAAAAGAAATGCCTATCAATATAGTCCCACATAAACAAATTAACTGCTCTAACTTTAGAAATACAAGAAATGCAAATCATTCCAATATATTTTGTTTTGGTTTTAATCAGTTATAACTTCTCAGAAAATTTATGGAAGTTGAACTGCTGATATAAGCAGAGCTGAAAATTAAAACACGCCTTAAGCTATAAACAGGTTTTTACTCTATTTCTTTATTTCCATTTCTCTTGTGCCTGCCTGTAACGTATAATGTGTCAAAAGAATTCTCAAATTGTGAATAATGTAAGTATACTCCAAAGTGCTCCAGTAGTCACCATCCATGGTGTTATCATTGTCTCTCAGCTTCCTTGATTTTCCTATGCCCTCCTTTCTTTTGTTAGTTCAGAAGCTTAATGTAAAAAGGCAGAGATGATGGAAAGAGGAATGTGATAGCAGCCTTGTATACAGTGTGCAGTCTGGCTTAATAAACTTCCACATCTTCAGAGTGTGAAGAGCTGCTGCGTTGGAGCCACACAGAATTTCCCATGTGTAACCTCAAACCCGCTTGAGATGAATCTTGTCTTCTAATTGCCATGTTTGCAAAGCATAGCCCAAATGCGAGAAAGTTTAGATCGTGAAATGGGGCAATGTGCACCACAAGGAATCAGATAAATATTTCTTTCCTTATGTTGGAGTTGTTAATTTCTCTTAGCAGCTAGAGCTTTCATCTCCAGCGAGTCCCGGTTCTTATCATGTTTCTCAGGGGTGAAGTTCATAGTTTAAATCTATTGAGATAAAGTGGTCTTTCCTTCCAAGCCTAAAATAATCAGATCTGTAGTTCTCATCATCCTACTGCTATTGCCGCTATATACACTTGTCTTCTTTGTCTATCTGCTGTATCTGTTTTCAGGTATCAAAGGAATTTCTCCCCTCCTCCCTTTCAAACTAACTTTGTTGATATAACTTTTTTTTCCCCCTTAGTAAACGTTTTCTTAGGTCACCAGTGTCTATCTTCACACTTGGCTGCCTTTAGCTTTCACAGTTTGTGGGATTTTTTCATTTCATGTAAAAATCCTTCTCTTAAAAGGTGCTGTCTTTCTAGTTCCCCTCTCAATGGATCCTCCAATAGTTTTTGGTAAGGAATGTAAATAATTAAAACATGGAAGCTTAGAACATCAGAATATCTGTCAGGATGCAGTTGGTACTGCAGTTTGGCTAAGCTTTTATTATTTATTCATTTTGCTGGCATACATTTACATACAATTATCCTCAAGAGGGGAGCTCTGACTAGAACATGAGTATTATACCAATGTCAGCTTTGGTCATTTTCTACTACCCTTGATTCTCAGTGACCTTTGGAAAATCAGTTCTTGGACACAATTTCCTTCTCTGTAAAAATGTTAGAGATCTAATTTGTAAAATATTCTAAAAGATTTAATGAGAAAGAATAGTATGTGAGAGCTGAGTTATTTTCCAGTATTTTATTTATGTGTACACACAGGCATGCACTAAGAGCTACTATCTGTAACTCTCTGTAATACTGAGAGTAATAGTGAGAATTATATTATAAAAGTGAGAATAATATTGGAAGCAGAAAATTTCCATGCCAGTGAGCAAAAGATTATGATCATACTTTTTACTTGTGTTCAAATTTGTGAAATTACATTGAAGGAAAAGCTTTACGTTGTTTCTTTGAGAATGCTTAGAATTGTGTATGTTGTTACAGAATCTCCTCTATATGTCATGTAACATCTGTTTCTGCAGAAATCTAGTTATTACTTAAGAGAATACAAATAACATAAATTAACCATTGCAAATTTTTGAAATTAAAAATTTGATTCTGGCTCCTTCTTTGCCTAAAATTATGTCTTATATTTAACTCTATGTTAACAATACAAGAAAAACAATTTAATGCTGAAAGAACAAATACAACATTAAAAGAAAAAATGTCTATTTTTTTCAATTTGTATTTATCTTGTGCAGCATAAAAATGTCAGTTCCTTGTTTGGCAAGACCTTCCACCCCAGCCAGGCATGGTTTAATTACAGTTCTTTTCAATTTTTTTCACTATAACATCTGAATTATCCAGTTTGTCCATTTTGTAATTTTGGTCTTTTCTTTTTACTTTTGTCACAGTTTTTATTTATTGTCCTTACAATTTTCCCCCCATCTGTCCACAGTTATCCTTACAGTATACATGCTCACATCTCAGTGCTCTTTCCTTTACATATTTGCCAATAATATCTGTGCTTAAATCCTTTCATTACTGCTAGATTCCTGCTCAGGAATCCTCAGGGTTTTTTCATTATATTTGGTCTCTGATGCTTTTCTTTCCAGCCTGCATTTTCATCACTGCTTCTGTAACTGTATAGTGACACTGGACCCTTCACTCTTCTTTAGATTTATGCCAGAGGATGGAAGGAGGCAGTTATGCTTTCCTGCTCAGATTTGAATACTGGGCCTTCTTTAGGTGTAGGCCCAGGAAAATTTACATGGAGAAAATTTTGTAGGATTTCCTTGCTTATATGGACAAGGTAGCTGAACTGAAGTGTTTGGAGCTTTTAGACACCGTAACAGAAACGAAGTAGAGAATTAAGCAGAAATGAAAGACTGTTCTTATTATTGGTAATAACACTTGCTGTCACCTTTTGGATTTAGCAGTATAAGATCTGAATTTTTTTTCTTTTGGGATGAGAGACATGACAGATGTTATTATTAATGCGTATCTCATGGATATGGTGTCACTTACTACCAATAGGGAATTACATTTCAAGCTGAGTCCTTGAACATACCCTTAGGTTTTTAAGCTATTATTTCTGGATAATTTTGTTGTGTCATTGTCCTCTTCTCATTTGTTGTAACTTGAAATATAATCCTCCTTAGAACTGTCACTTCTTTGAAACTGCTTTCTCTTTCTGTTGGTAAGTACAGGTGTTAAAAAGTGCATATGGGAGTGTTGCCTTTCTCTAATGAGTTCAATGGGATCTCTAGATGACCACTCAGATTTTAGTTTATTGTGGCAGTATTGGTGCTGGGGGGGGGGGGGGGAAACACCAGCCACAAAGAAAAACAGGACTGTGACTGTTCTCTTGCAGTGAAGCTTAATAATACAGGCTGGCTGTGTATATTACATACCGTTTAGCCTTGTACCTCTTCTGGACCCTGTGTAGTACCCAATGGAGCTCAGATTTCATTATAATTTTTTTTTTTTTCTTTTCTGTGTTTATGAAATGATGTGAAAGTTGTATCACAGCCCAACAGAGCAGTGTTATCATATCACGAAAGGAAGTTATGTGCTGCAGAGTGTGTAGCACAAGGCTGTTTAGGGATACTTAAGGATCCTCAGGCTGTCGGAATAATTTGAAGCACTGTGTAAAGTGGGAGGAGACAAACCCGGTGCACTCCTGTCCATACTGACTGCTGGGAACGGTCCCTGGTGTGTATAATTAACTCTGACTGTGGTTGGGTGTTATGTGAAAACAGTCCTAGCTGGCCCGGACCAACAAAATACCAGGAAAAGTGCTAAAATTTAGCAGTGTGAAGCGTCAGTGTTCCAGGGATCGTACTCACTCCCCAGCCTTGTTTTGTTTAACAACCTGCAACTGCAGGACATAATAAGAGAAATTGTTAGAAAGGAGCTGTGCTAATAATCTGTAACAAGTTGCATTTCAAGGAAGGGAAGCAATTATAAATTGGATTCTGAACAACTAGAAAATTAGTGGCGTTTTTCATGCATACGGGGGAAATGATGATGCTTTTTTCTGAGTGTAGAAAGGCAGAAGCAGCAGTTATCACCTTATATATATACTGAGAACATTAACTTCTTTTTATGCAAAATATGTATTAATTTGAGATTCCCCACTAATGACAGATATGTGAGTTTATTTCTGCTCTTGGGCTGTATCTAGAGCTCAATCTGCCACTGCTTTGGCAGCTGACAGGCAGAGCAGCTGAAGGTAATTTTGTATTCTGTGGTGGTTCCCCTCTTTGAACCAATGAAGATTTTATCTGTGTCCTCCAGCAGTAGTAGGGAAGTTGGGACTGACAGTCTAGCATAAAAAAATTGAGAGTGGCAAATGGGCGAGATATTATTAATAAAAAGCAAGCAAAGTTTTCTTTGAAACATTATGTAGTAGAAAGTTAAAACAGCTGCTTACTTTACCCTCTGATTATACCAATATATGTGTTGAAAAATTAAAAGACATGCAGGCAATCTACTGCTTTGTAATCTGTGTTCCATAAGATTATTTGCTTATTTTAGGAGTATTTTAAAATAGATCACTGAGATTGTTCATGTACAGCATTTAATTAAAAGTAAAAGACCACACATATCAAAGAACAAGCTGGTCCAAATTTTTAAAATCAGACTTAGGACTTTTCCGTATATCTTATTTAAAAAAAAAAAAAAAAAAATTAGACTGGCAGAGCCTAGTAAGACCTCCCTGCATGGGCACAATCTGTAATTATGGCCTTAAGGCCACCGCTCACTCTGCTTTAGGGAAGAGTTTTCTGTATACAATAAATGCAATCTGAATTTCAGTGATAACAAGCTTGATTTCTTCAATCAATTGACTCATTTATAACACAGAACACTTTGCTCCCTAGTGTAGTTGCAGAATAATGTGGAAATCATTTATTTCTTAACAATAAGATAATGAAAAAAATCAGCATTACTAAGAATACCACAGTATGTTTTTATAAAGTTTCACAAGCCTAGATTAAGCAATATGGAGAAGAGCTAAAGTTTAACAGAGTTTTTATAAAAATAAAGTAAATATTTCTGCATGTCATATGCTATAAGTATATAGGAATAATTTCCACAATCCTATATCAAAAGAAAATACTGATTTATTGTATATCTTTCAATCACCTCTGTGTGGGGGTTCTTCTGCAGGTTATTGAAAACACTTTTTTAAAATTTTGTGTGTGTGTGTGTAGTATCTGGCAACTTTGTAAGGAAAATAGTATGTTTTAGCATAGGTATTTTATAACCTCCGTGCAAATATTAGTTCCGCAACGTGATGATCTTACTCTGTGTCAGATTTTTTCAGATGAAAGTATTATCTGTTCATCTCATTCTGGTTTTAATAGGATTCTGTAAATGGAATGAATATAAACAGCATTATAACTGGCTGGTGTCATACCTCTGAAGAGGAAGTTGGCATGAATCTTGGGATTCAGTCATGAAAAGTATATCTTGACATGAACAAGCACAAGAGGACTTCAAGGCCTACTGCAAATAAATAAATAAAAATCCTATTTTGCACCCACTGCAAACTAGAAGAACAAAACTTAGTGACTTTATATCAAACTCACTATGCTGGAGATTTCCAAGAAGTAGGGAGGGTGAAGAAGAAAAGCTAATGAACTTCAATGCAGTTGATGCTGCAGTTGCAGCATCAGTTCTTGGCTCAGCAGCAAGGGTATTACTTCCCACCTCATATATATTTCTTGTGTGAAACCTGTTACCAAATATATTATGTAATAATGATATGCTGATTTGGGGNACAGGCTGGCTGTGTATATTACATACCGTTTAGCCTTGTACCTCTTCTGGACCCTGTGTAGTACCCAATGGAGCTCAGATTTCATTATAATTTTTTTTTTTTTCTTTTCTGTGTTTATGAAATGATGTGAAAGTTGTATCACAGCCCAACAGAGCAGTGTTATCATATCACGAAAGGAAGTTATGTGCTGCAGAGTGTGTAGCACAAGGCTGTTTAGGGATACTTAAGGATCCTCAGGCTGTCGGAATAATTTGAAGCACTGTGTAAAGTGGGAGGAGACAAACCCGGTGCACTCCTGTCCATACTGACTGCTGGGAACGGTCCCTGGTGTGTATAATTAACTCTGACTGTGGTTGGGTGTTATGTGAAAACAGTCCTAGCTGGCCCGGACCAACAAAATACCAGGAAAAGTGCTAAAATTTAGCAGTGTGAAGCGTCAGTGTTCCAGGGATCGTACTCACTCCCCAGCCTTGTTTTGTTTAACAACCTGCAACTGCAGGACATAATAAGAGAAATTGTTAGAAAGGAGCTGTGCTAATAATCTGTAACAAGTTGCATTTCAAGGAAGGGAAGCAATTATAAATTGGATTCTGAACAACTAGAAAATTAGTGGCGTTTTTCATGCATACGGGGGAAATGATGATGCTTTTTTCTGAGTGTAGAAAGGCAGAAGCAGCAGTTATCACCTTATATATATACTGAGAACATTAACTTCTTTTTATGCAAAATATGTATTAATTTGAGATTCCCCACTAATGACAGATATGTGAGTTTATTTCTGCTCTTGGGCTGTATCTAGAGCTCAATCTGCCACTGCTTTGGCAGCTGACAGGCAGAGCAGCTGAAGGTAATTTTGTATTCTGTGGTGGTTCCCCTCTTTGAACCAATGAAGATTTTATCTGTGTCCTCCAGCAGTAGTAGGGAAGTTGGGACTGACAGTCTAGCATAAAAAAATTGAGAGTGGCAAATGGGCGAGATATTATTAATAAAAAGCAAGCAAAGTTTTCTTTGAAACATTATGTAGTAGAAAGTTAAAACAGCTGCTTACTTTACCCTCTGATTATACCAATATATGTGTTGAAAAATTAAAAGACATGCAGGCAATCTACTGCTTTGTAATCTGTGTTCCATAAGATTATTTGCTTATTTTAGGAGTATTTTAAAATAGATCACTGAGATTGTTCATGTACAGCATTTAATTAAAAGTAAAAGACCACACATATCAAAGAACAAGCTGGTCCAAATTTTTAAAATCAGACTTAGGACTTTTCCGTNAAACACTTTTTTAAAATTTTGTGTGTGTGTGTGTAGTATCTGGCAACTTTGTAAGGAAAATAGTATGTTTTATCATAGGTATTTTATAACCTCCGTGCAAATATTATTTCCGCAACGTGATGATCTTACTCTGTGTCAGATTTTTTCAGATGAAAGTATTATCTGTTCATCTCATTCTGGTTTTAATAGGATTCTGTAAATGGAATGAATATAAACAGCATTATAACTGGCTGGTGTCATACCTCTGAAGAGGAAGTTGGCATGAATCTTGGGATTCAGTCATGAAAAGTATATCTTGACATGAACAAGCACAAGAGGACTTCAAGGCCTACTGCAAATAAATAAATAAAAATCCTATTTTGCACCCACTGCAAACTAGAAGAACAAAACTTAGTGACTTTATATCAAACTCACTATGCTGGAGATTTCCAAGAAGTAGGGAGGGTGAAGAAGAAAAGCTAATGAACTTCAATGCAGTTGATGCTGCAGTTGCAGCATCAGTTCTTGGCTCAGCAGCAAGGGTATTACTTCCCACCTCATATATATTTCTTGTGTGAAACCTGTTACCAAATATATTATGTAATAATGATATGCTGATTTGGGGCTATACTATCAGTTTTTCTCAGTACCACTGTTGGGTGATATACAAAAACAAAATGTTGAGAGAAGTCAGTTAAAATGAATGTTTTAAAATTTGGCATAGAGCTTGGTAGAAGATGTGGCATGAAGAGTAGTCACCTGGTAAACAGTCTGTATCCAGTTTAAAAAAAAAAACTTAACTCCTCCGTTCAAATATGTATGTGGAAAGTAATCAGTCCTATGCGCTAAAATATGCCACACTAGCTGTATTGTTGCAACAGATTTTCACAAAGTGTCACAGACTTCATTTTTCCATAGATTACAATAAACCTATTTAATGCTGTAGCTGCAGTGGTAAGGAAAAAGAAGTAGTTTTGTGGTTGGTTTGTAATAGGAAGAGAAACCCAGCAGATGTATTTTTGCACTTATCACCCCTGAGTTTTTTGTTAAAAAACTCCAAACCCACAACCCTGCAGTTTGGAAACTGTGTGACTTAATCATGGGCAAGCAGTATGAGAGAAGAGCTCTTTTCTTCCAATCTCTCTTCCCATTTCTCAGTCCTTATCCCTCTCTCTCTACAACTGCTCATGTCTCTGATTTCTCACTGTCTCCAATTTTGTTCAATTTATCTGTGGGCTCTTATTCAGGGGCCAGTACTTTTAAAGTGGTGGCAAAAAATTGAAATTAAATTTTACACATACGAAAATAAGATGTAACTGTATATTATAATAGTATTTCTTCCCCTGTACTCTCTTTATGCCTCTTAATTTCTTGGAGTTAAAGGGATATGGGTGGCAACTTACTATCCTAATTAGTGCCTATAAATACTCTTGCAATGTGCATGTAATAAGCATCAGTATTCTCATTGACTGCAATACATGCTAGATGGACCTGTAGGTAACATAACGGTGACATAATCTTACACCACTTTCTCTCCCCTTTCCTTACTTACCTTTAACCTCTACCAGTTTAGAACATTTAATATCTGCCCTCTTCCCTTTCCTTTCCCTTCCCTTCCTCCATCCCTCTTCCCTTTCCTTCTTCCTCTTGACCTCCCCACAGCATGAGTCTTTGGCTACTGCCCTTTCCATCGTTTTCTGAAAGCTCACGTGATCTATAAAACCTACCAAAACCAGTAAACCATAGAAGTCTTATTTTAACTTTTACTAAAGACTTTTTAGCATTCTCTGAGAATCAAGAGGATTTTATGTTGTGGATGAATCCCAAAACAGATATTCTCAGAATTCCAGGTATTCACATTTACAAGGGTCCATATACTACCAACAGCATGGGATTAAAACACTTGCAAACTGGGCCCAAAATGTTTGTCAAAGTTCATTTAGACTTTAAGACGGGCACATGAGCTTCAATAATCTTATTTATGTAATGCTAATTACTTTCCTCTGCCTCCTCTTTTTCCTCTGCTGGCCACAAATGCTTCCTGTCAAGTTTTAATTCTAGATTGTGCAATTTCTAGGACTGTCTAGTTTTAAGATGCCCCGTGCTTCTACTCGACAGGAAACAAACAGTCAATAACATTTTTAATTTTTTGCTTCATTAATATGATATTCTGGTTTTGATATTGTAGATAATACAGCCAGTATCCTGACAAGACGAAGGAGATACAGTCGAGCCACTCAAGATATCTATTACCTCCCGGTTTTGATTTCTGATGGTGGAGTGCCCCCTCTCAGCAGCAGCAGTACTCTCACAATTCGGGTTTGTGCATGTGAGAGAGATGGACGAGTGAGAACTTGCCATGCTGAAGCTTTCCTCTCCTCGGCTGGCTTGAGCACTGGAGCTTTAATTGCAATCCTGCTCTGTGTTGTCATTCTTCTTGGTAAGCCATTTTCAATATTAAGTAAGTAATGCTATGCTTCCACTGGCTCTCTGAATGTGATAGGGCAGAAATTTTTAATATGATATGTTTTTGAACCAGAGGCTGCCTGGTAGTAGGAGGTAATTAGAAACACATAGCTGTGATTAGGGGGGAAAGGTTTAGCTAAAATTAATAGGGGAAAATGCCTTCAAAGTACATTCATGAATATCTGGAATCCACTAGAAATTATTTTTCAGAGGTTATCAGATAATTAGCACTGCAGATCTTTTTTTCTGTAATTTGGAAGGATTTCAAAAAGCCACTGACTCTAATTCTACGTCTAGAACAGTGTGAAAAATGATAGAAAAGAGATGAGGAAAGCTTTTTGAAATGCATTACACTGTAAGAAGCACCATTAGCACTGTACAAAAGCCATTTCTTACTTACTTTTGTGGGATAAACTGAAAGCAATGCACAACATAATCCACAGGGGCAAGGGACATATGAGACTATAAGATGGCTCCATCAGGTAAATGCCCCTGCAAGTGCATTTTCTTGACTTTTTTTTTTTGCCCAGACCAATTTGAATGCTATCCATTAGTTAATATTCATGTTTTGTTTTTTTTTTTTCCTGGCAGAGGCACAACTTGCTAACTACGTATCTCTGTACTACTCATGTGCCTTTCTGCATTCTTATAGAGACAGCAAGGAATAATGAGAATTGCACTGTGACCCACATAGGAGAGTTTGAGGATTTTTTTTTTTTTCCAAAGGCTCTACATTTTCTAAAGACTACTTTTCTCACAGGTTACTTCAGAACTACCTTGTCAGAAAGCTGTTTTAAAATGTATAGTGATACGTTTAGTTTATAATCTTACATTTTATCATCCAAGACTGAATATTCATAACAGAAAAAATAAATCTGTTACATTTCAATTCAATATATATGCTAAATATCGGGTTTAATGAAGCACTGAAAGCCCTTAAGAATGCTTCTGAAAAATGTCAGCCTTAGTTACTCATTTTTCATTTAAGTGAAAGTATGTTATCCCCTTTTATATCCTTTATGAGATCCCTGATAATCTAACTAGTGAATTTCATTATTGGTTCAAGAAACCTCAGCAATCCCCATAAAGAAAATATACAGTAGAAGAGTGCTCTTTTCTGGCCCTTAGGAAGACAAGGCAGTATAGGAAGTTTGTAGTTTCAGTACAGCATTATTAATTTTCCCCTTAATTGCGTGGTCTCAGCCTGTTGCACTTTGGCATGTTGCTATGTCAAAACACAGCTGTATGGATTTCATGGGTGCTTTCCAGGCATACAGTAATCTATCTTCAGATAACACGTTACACACAAAGGCATTGCTCACTTAGGAATATAAGTACGTTCTTTTCCATATTGGACAGGTTTGGTGACCCTTTGTTACAGACACGTGCCTGATGTAATGATTCCGAATACCAATATTAGCCCGAAAGTATTACACCCCTGTATTCATGACTTAGTATCTGCTATTTCTGTATCATATAAGTGGTTACTTCAGATGTAAACTTTAAACCTAATCTAATATCTGCAGTTTTCTCTTTAGCAATTGTGGTCCTTTTCATCACCCTAAGACGTAGCAAGAAGGAGCCCTTGATCATTTCAGAAGAAGACGTCCGGGAAAATGTTGTGACATATGATGATGAGGGCGGTGGAGAAGAAGACACAGAAGCATTTGACATTACAGCACTGCGGAATCCATCAGCTGCTGAGGAGCTAAAATACCGGAGGGATGTTCATCCTGAAGTGAAGGCTGTGCCCAGGCATCATCCCTCCTCAAGCCTTGACAGTGTAGATGTTCAGGAGTTCATTAAACAAAGACTGGCAGAAGCTGATCTGGACCCCAGCGTGCCCCCGTATGACTCCCTACAGACATATGCCTATGAGGGTCATAGATCAGAAGCTGGATCGATCAGCTCTCTGGATTCAGCCACAACACACTCTGACCAGGATTATAATTACCTTGGAGACTGGGGACCCGAGTTCAAGAAGCTAGCTGAACTCTATGGGGAAATAGAATCAGAAAGAACAACTTAGTTGTAATTCCCAGAACGGAGAAGTTCCTAAACAACTGGAGATATAACAGCAGCAACAGTAACAAAAAATGAATACAGTACTTGGAACTGAGCAAGTTGTATGCAGTTACTGTAGAACAAGTGCCCTTTTCATATTTGAAACTGGGTTCTCCAATTGGAAGAAAGTCAAATTTTGAAAAATACAGAAAAAAGAAGCTATTGTCCCTTGTGTATATTTTTTAATTGCTCAATAAAGTCCGTGGTACCATATCTGTAACAATACCTAAAGTAAAGCCAAGCAATGACATTTTTATTTTATACGCTTAACTTCTCCAAGTTATAGTAAGTTTATGGTCATGCCTGTTTAGGAAGATAGCTAATGGAGGAGCAAATCTCTTGCAGGTGGTTGTGATGTTGCACTTCTAGCTGTGCTCTAGGCCTTGTGATCCCAGTGTGAGGTAGCCAATGGGGTTTACTATCAGTGTGAGAAGTGCTAACAGTCCATTTCCTTTACAGAAGGGATAAGCCACACCTGTCCTCTTAAATAAATGGTCCTTTAATGATTTAATCTTATTGAATTAGCAGGTTGCATTGAGATGATGTCATTTCATTATGTCCTTCATAATCCTTCCATCCACAACCAGCTAACAGAGGGATGGCATCATTAGCTGTTAGCCCAAACATGGCTCTAGCCCATAACCCCAGACCTGCTGTGTTGCTGCGTGCTAGAGGAACTGTTGTTTCCAGTATTGTGCTTTTTCTTTTTGTTTTTTCACGGGAAGATCATTCATTTAAATGGAATGGGTCCAAAGTACTCTTTATGTAGCAAAGCAGATAAAGCATAGGTTTTTTCAATAAAAACAACAATGGCAGCACCATTACGCTATGCAGCTGTTTGGTTCACTGTGCTTCACTTATGTCAATAGATGAAGCTTTTCAAGTCTTTTGCTGGTCTGAGTCGGCGCTACAACAGTCAGTTTAGAACACAGAGTTCTTAATCATAATGTCTCTCTCTTTCTGTGTGTGACTAAAAGCAAAATAGAGCTGCCAGTAAGACATTGGAATGGAGAAAATTGAAACAGAAAGGGTAAGATGATGATGCTTTTTTCTTTTTAGTTCAATCTACTGGTATTTAATTTATCTTAAAGTAATTTCCATCTAAGCAGAGCAAGCTTTTCTCTCCCTATTTCAAGCATCATGGGAACAGGAACATTTTAAGTCAGGGAAGGCAGAAAAAATTAAAATGTACCATTATTATGGTTCCTATAGATTAAATAAATTGATTTCTTATGTTAGTAACTTCTTCGCGTTGCAGAACTGCTTAACGGTTCTGCTTAACATTGCAGGCTGCTTAACACCTAATCCAGCAGGTTATTATGTTTTCCTTTGTTTTGTTTGAAACTTTAACCTTTTGTTTGTCTTTCTTGTATAATACTATGAGAGGACCAGGAGCTCATGATATCGCGTGAAGGATTATGACCTATAAGGCTCACCATCTATTACAGTCTTCTGCTTCTAAGAAAATTGTAGCTCCGCATAGGGGAGTGGACTTCTTGCAATATGCATTTGATGTTTTGTCGAGTTTGAGGAGAAGCTGCATACTGGTTTTTTTACTCTCTGGGCTGGTGTGGAGAGTGATACAGATCTGTATGCTCCACTAGATTCCTCCCTATGCATTTTAGGTGCCACTTACCTTCAACTTAATAGAGAAGGGAGTACCTTTTGCTCTTCCAAGCAGGGTCTGTATTTATTGCTGACCTACTGTGGGACACAGAGGTGAACCAGATTATTAAGCCTTCCCTTCTTTACTGTATGGCTGGGTAGGTCCTAGATATGACTGAAACTTCTAATCAGTTCTACTTTGAGGATTTTTTTTTTTTTTTTTTTTCTTTTTTTTTTATGTACTTTTTTTTTGTGTNTTTTTCTTTTCTTTTAATGAACTCATTTCTGAGCTGTTGTTGACTGCTTTTGGTTTAAACAGCCTTCTGGAAAAATTAGCAAGTAGTTTTGTAAGAAGCTTTTCAAACTCACTATATTTCCAGAATTGTTTTTTACTACACTGTTTTGTTTGCAACTTGAAAATTGTAATGTTTCCCTTTCTGTCAACATCTGAACCCACAAGGCAATGTAGAAGGGAAAAACCCCTGAACCCTAATATCTTCTGCTGATGATTTGAAAGTAGTTTAATAATCTGTGTTCAGATTTTTTTTTTTTTTCATTTTACCAAATGCAGAATCTTCTAGAAATGCATTTAAGCAGACATTCTCATTGTAAAGTTAAACAGGTGTTTTAATGCAGTAAGAATTATACTTAAGCTGAGAATGGTTTATGTATTGTCTTTTTTGGGAGCAGAGTTAGGATGTGTTTCAGTTTTGCCCCAAATGAAGCAACTAGTAGTGCAGGATTTTATGAGGATAAAGTATCTTTTGATTTAGATCACACTTGCTGTATGCCAACATCTAAATTTTTATATTGTATGAGTAGAGTGCTAAGAAGAAAATCTTTCAGCATTAGTAGTACCATGGGCAATAATACTTTATACCACATCTGCATGAAAACTGCATTCATTGTTGTATTATAGTTTTGAGAGCCAGGTATTAGTTATCTTTATGTCTGTTCCCTCTGGCCCTGCACCAAAGCAGGGAAAATCAATTGTATTTTGTGCTTTAAGCGTTCTCGCCATTGTTTTTTTATTTGCATCATAGAACATTCAGGCTTAAAGCCAACAGAAGTGCAGTGACATAAGCAAATAATCACTCCTTACGCTCATGTTCTGATTAAGTTAATGAGAGAAGGAGGTCATATCTTAGAGAAATAACAATGCCCTTTTCACCATTCCTGGTGCTCTCTTGGCTGCTGTACAGGACCGTGCATCATACCCACAGCCCCAGGAATTCTGAATCCTTTAAAATTCTACAGGGTTATTGAGACGCTGCTTCAGTAATGCTGCGGTGCGTCCTGTTCAGTATGTCTATCCACAGTGATCACCAAATACGCTTTTCTATCATGATACATCTGCATGCTTGCTATGATTACTGTTTTTTACTCAAATACACATCGCAGTGCCGTGTTGATTGCATGACAAATAGCAGAATACTAAATCTTCAGGGCCACAGAAAAGGCCTCACGGTGCAGAAAGAACAGGTTTACAGATTTCTTTTCCTGATCCCACAAATTTTTCCTTTGGTCCTTTGTGTCCTAGAAACAAATTTAAACTATATTTGAGAATTTCTATGTTAACATTGATTAAACTGGAAGAAAATTAACACTGTATGCCATGGAGGGCACGATCATTTTGTAGCTGGGTTAAACTAAGTATACATTCAGTGAAAGTATCTTGGGAAACTCTTTCCTAGTTTATGGTTAAGTCTGATTGTATAGATGTTGCTTAAAGATTTCATGGATCTTTTGTGTACTCGTTTTCTCAAATATTTTCCTATTAGCCTAAATAGTAATCCTCTTGCCGCTTAACAATTAAACCCTGAAAACTGCCAGTTCTACTTAAACTGGAAGACATTGAGTAAAGTTAAATGGCATATATAAAGTGATGCTTAAGGGCTTTTAGATTTACAATTTTATTTCTGCAACACCTATTCAACTAATAGTACATTTATGTCAAATTCATTAGTCGCATTCCTTCAAACAAACCCTCTTTCTTGTAATGGTGAGGGCACTCAGTATGCTGTAATCTCGAACGTCATCTGAGACAATGGTCTGTATAAGTATTTTAAAATGTAAAAATATATTGTCAACCTAAAAACAGTCAAAAGTGTAATTTAATACACTTTAAAGACAAGGGAGAGCTTGAATTTAGCTGGCATTATATTAATATTCATACATTGAAAACAAATTAATTTGTTTATCAGTGTTGCCATTTATTACACATAGACTGTAAAAAGTTGAAAGTAATTTCACTCTGTTATGCACTTTATTTTTTTCATTCTTCTTAAAAAACCAAAATAATTGTAAACATTTTTTGTTTTGAATTCTAATAGATGCAGTTGTTTAAGTTGTGAATACCGCAAGAAAATGTCTGTGTGAAAATACTCTCACTGGTATTTAAAAGGAATTACAAAATTTCTGTGCTCTAAGGCTTTGTAAAATCACCCTTCAGAAAATCTAAATATTGGACAAGTCTGGAGTTAACCAAACTCATAGACTCACACATAGGGTAACAAAGGAAATGTTCTAAATACAGAGAAGAATATGTAATTATGCTGCCTAGGGTTACTTTGTGGATTATAAAGTGCTAAGACCTTGTACTTGCAGTACGTATAAATGGCACAGTGCATTCTAAGGAACATTAGGAGCATGTTGCAAGTATTGGGCCATCCTTATTTTTCCAAAGTTTCCAAAAATATATATATTTTTTTTAACAAAAGAATAATGTAAAGTATCCTTATGCAAGTGTTACTGATAGAAATTGTTACATTTTCTTTTAATAAACAAAAGGGACAAAATCTTTTATTCGTATTTTTCAAATAAAATATACTCTTTGCTATGGTGATGGGTTATTGTATTCCTCATCACAACTAGAATGGGTTATTTTCTCTCCACTCCTGTATTTTATACTCACCAAAGAAATATAAGTATCTAAAGAATCAGATGTGATACGGCAGTGTTACTGAGGTCAATGTCAGAAACAGTATGGTAACTTTAACTAGGTTTTAATGCTTGGTATAGTCACTCAGCTGTGTCACTATTTCAAAGACTGTCTTACATGATTATTGCTACAGATGGGAGGGAGAGAGAGTGACATCAAGAGATACTTTGCAACAGACTGCAGTATAACTGCTAAATGGTTCATTACTTTTTCTTGTGGCAACTCTTGCACTCCAGCCATCACTGTCCAGAAACTGAAATAGAGAGTTATAGGAAGAATACATTATCCACATGACTGACTTAGGGAATTGCACATCTATGAATCCAGATTGGCGGTAACAGCCGGGGTTATTACCCTAAGTTGACACAGAATAGAAGAGAAAAAACAGGCAACGGCATTCACAATGATCAAGCTCAGGCACATGCAATGCAAGTGTCCAGGAATCACTCTTTTTTTTTTCTCAAAGTAACAGGCTTTACCAACAAATTACATCTTAGAAAATATTGGTACTGTGGCTCACAAGGAACTTTTGCATGCAAGACCTTCTTTCCCAGATTGACATAAATTTCAAAAATAAAGCTAAGGTTGTCAGGAAATGAAAATACAATTTTTTTTATAGTACCCTATTTGCTCTACTTTATTGCCCATAGGCCAATTTAGATTTTGTACCACCATGCTATGCAATTCCCACATGTGCCTCAACACAGCCCCAGAAAAAAAAAAAAAAATTATGGTAAGATAATATTTGCAGGACACATATTGTTAGCCTGAATCTGAATGCAATTTCAGGGGAAGAACTAGTGGTTTTGTGGTTTTTGTTTTGGTCCTCATTTGAGGTGTTTGAACTTTCTAAAGAATGTTTATAAAGATTTTAGACAATTTTTCATATGTAAGATTCATTGAATTTTTTTTTTTTTTCCTAGCAAAGCTTATTATCCTCTTATATGATTGTTAAATTAAATTTTAGGTTACTTGAAGACCATACTACTCCTTCCATATGTCGCAAATGTTTTTTTTTATATCTGGGTACAGAGAGTCTTCAAAAGCTAGAAAGCTTTGCTTGTGAGTTTAGCAGACTTTTTCTGTGGGCTTCATGATTCCGTGTAGCATTTCTGTGCTGTGTAACTCCTCAAAAATCCATCAACACACCTCAACCTTTAATTAATCAAGAAAGTCCTGAAGATCCAACAAACTCTTTCCACACTTGCTGCCTCTAAATTTGGTTTGTTCTGGAAGTATGTGCAATAGAGCATATTGCAGCTGGTGGGCAGTCAGTACCTGCAGAAATATCCTCATCCAGCAAAGCAACCTTCAAAAGGAAAAGGGACATTGGGATTAGGACTCTTAGAGGATCATAGGGCACACAGAGCTTGAAAGGTGCTAGATTCCTAGCCAAGCCTGAACAAAATCAGGGTCCATGGGAACTTCATAGTGGACCTTGTCATCATGCATGCTCACTGGTAAAGTCCAAACAGCTTGTCAGCTCAATGGAAAGCCTAATAAAGGTTCAGGTAAAGAGGTGAGCTATTCAAATAACTGAACTCTCACTTTTCTGTTAGAGTCCTGGATAGGAATGGATCAGTCTTAATGCATTTGCAAGGCTTTCGGTGTAAACACATTTTTGAGGCATGCTGCAGTTCTAGCACACACCTTTACCTGCAAATTAGGTTGCTCTTGACTTTATTATGAAGACTGTACATTGTTTACATAAAATCTGAACTAACATCCGTGTTCCATGTTTAAAAGTAATTATTTTCTGTATCTTCTGGAATTGGTTTGAGGACAAAGCACCTACAAGTAATATTCAGCCGTGTATTGAAGTCACAAGCACAACATATCTAACAACCAATTTTCATTATAGGATTTGGGTTAGGCAAAAATCAAATACTGGTTGTGTACAAAAAGTAAAATTCACTCTTACTAAGCAAACTATTTTTTGTGTAGGCCTATTGATTTAAAATTGTGCTTGAAGTGTAAAGGTATATGAAAATATACACATCCTGGTTATGTCATGAAGACCACATTTGGATCTCTCAATAAGAAGCAAAAATCAGCTCGCAATCTGTACTATTTGCAACATCTTTGAACTTACTCTTTTTGATCAAACTTGTATTTTCCAGTTAGTTTCAATGCTTTGTGCTACATAAGTTTTCAACTGGGAAATGGTAACGTGGAGGAGAATGAATCTTCTAGCTGCTATAACTATTAAAAAAAGACTAAAATTGAAAACGTCTGTCTTTATGAAACAAATTGGATTATCAGCTCTGAAAAGCAAGTCACTTGCAGATGATGTTGGTAATAATAAAAATAATAATGTTCTTGTTCTTTCTTCCATGTTTTTATCATAAAGCATCAAATCAGAAATTGTGGTGCCATTTCTTCTACTATATATCTCTAAAATGTTTCAAACTTAACATATAAAGGGAACATCTCTGTGAATGAGGTGTCTGTTAGTTCTGTTTTGTCTATCGCGAGACTGAGATTTTTTTTAGTTTCATACAGAGAATTTTTTTAAATGTAGGATGCCAAAGCACACTTTGAGTGTCAACTAATTGAGTTATATAGCTGCAAATATACCATCCAGTTTTCTGAGAGAGAGAAGGAAATGAAAGACAAAGTAAACTTCTCAAATTTGTACATGGAACAGAAGCTCAGATTCTTTAAGAAGATTTGAAACCACTACCTCATAGTCTATCCTATGTAGTGTTATTTAAAAATGAAAACAAAAAAACCCTCTAGCGCTCACTTCGTGTTGTGTCCTTATTTTCCAAATGAGCATTTCATGTATCTTTATCATGCTTTTTTCAATAATATTTTACTGTTTCAGTAAGACTTACTAAAATGTTTTTGACAAATTTTCTCCTTCTAATTTCCTCAGAATATTAAGAAGTCACTTCTGTTGAGTTTGATGGGAAGTCTGTCAGACGGACTGTTCTTTGACCAAGTCCAGGATAGAATTTCTCATCAAAATCTGCAAGGACTAATCAATAACTGACTGGTCAAAGCACTTTGTCATGGATGTGGAAGACTGGCTTCAGAGCAGAATATTAGATGGGGACCTCCCAGTTCATGATCTCCTTTCATAATCCCACATCAAAAACTTCAATGAATTTTTACTGACTGCTTAACAAGTATTTTTGGTTAAACAGCATTCTTATTTTCTGTCAAGCTCTGTGGGACTGAGTGATCCTGAAAACATGAGTTATGTATTGTTCACTTTATATCCTCCTTTATTGTTTCATGTTGTTTTCTTTCTTTTCTACCCTCACCGACCCCCTTTTTGTGCTGGATGCTTGAAGCACGGTAGTACAATAATTTATCTTAAGAATATCAGGGGAATCTAGGAAGAACACTTCATCTCTCTGAAAAATGGAAATACTTATCAATGGTATCTGATGCCAAATGTATTAATCTTCATTTTTTACTCTGAGACAAACATTTTAATAGGACTTTGTCACAGCTGAATTCCTTACCTTTTTCCCATGCATAATAATACAAAATTCAAATCAGCTTCTACGATAACTTAAAATCCTAGTGTTATTAAGCATTTATATTGGCAAAGACCCTAGTGTCCTAGGTCACATAGAAAATGACATTATTTGGCTATAGAATTTGTGGTTTAAAAGGCAAGATTTCTGAATCCAATGTTACAAAGCAAAGACTTGTAAGGGAGGGAAGGGGCTTGTAGGAAGCATGAAGAGCAACAGAAGATAGCAAATATCACAGGGTAGATACAATTACTGGTGAAATGATCAGAGATAAGTCATACAATCAATAAAATACACAGTGATACAGGACAGATTTTTTCAGTAATGTATTATGATTATTATTGTAAAGCTTTATAATTTAATACTGCAATATTATATGACTATTCCCATTACAGGTGATAAAATCATAAATTATATGTGATATATAATGGGGATAGACTACGAAATTAAGAAAAAAAATTATAGTGGAAAAAGGAACATATTTAAAAGTTATTTACTTATTTGTCTTTGTGTTTCTTCACACTATTCAGCTAATGTTAAATTCTTTGCTGATATTGTAAATACCCCACATTGCTGGGTCAGTCATGTACATGCAGATTCCCACTGGTATGCTTAGGTTTTTGGCTTGTTGATTTTACATATGGATTTTGAAAATACTTAGTTTGTTCTGCAGGAAGTTTTGGACTGTACTTTTGTAATAAAAAACTGCTACGATTTCCTCACTTCCATAGCAGAATTTTAATTTTTCTGATAAAGATTACACATTGCAAGAACAGTGACAATAGCTACACAAAGGGCTGCAGGTGAAAATGATCATGTGTCTACTTACAGGAATCTATAACTTTTTGCCTGATTTGTATCCACACAAAATATTGGCAGAGGTCACAAGACATTGGAGAAAGTTTCTGTCATGATATACATACCAAAACCTTTGCTGACTCTTTTCAAGCTCTTTCACGTCTAACCAAATTCCAGATTAGGTGTGTTTAATATGATTTCACTGCTCACACTTTGTTTAGCTTGTGTGAAAAAAGAAGTCAAAAGAATATAGACATCATACAAAACACGGAACATAAATGCACAATTTGTGCACCTTATGCTACTACCTAAGTTTTAGCCCTACAAGAAGAAAGTGAAACGGGGCAAACTCTTTGGCTAGCTTGGACCTTCGACTTCTACACTGGATTCTCGACAGTCATGTCAACAAAATGATAATGTGTACATACAAAGATGCAGTGTGTCAATTGACAAGTAAGTGACTTTGGACAGTAGTTTAGACTTGAACTCAGGCTGCCTCTTGCCAAGTTATATTTTAGAAGGAAAGAACACCTTGTGAGAAAACAGGTCAGATGATAGAAACATCCCAATTTAAGTATGTTGAAGGGGTACTTGGTGTCTTACAGAGTTTTACATGATTCTGCTATGATTTGCTCTTGTGGAAAATAAAACTTTTGCCCTCTGAAAGTGAAAAGCTTTTCCTTGTTTGCAAGGTGTTTTATGTCTGTCAGACATTATCACAACTTGAAAGGATTCACCCTGAATGCGAGAGGTTGTGATGGTCAATCTGTCTCTTTGCATCCTGTGCTGTTTGCTGTTGATGGTGCAGTCTGTATGGTCCTTAGTATTGCTAAGGAGGATACTATTCTTGACAGACTTCTTAACAAAATACAATGGTAAATTTATTTGGTTAAAAGAATTAGTATGAAATATTCAGCATTTCAGTTCAAGGTCACTAGTTCATACTTGAAATGGAAATAAGAAATGCAAACATGATTAGCACCAAATGACTGCTTCTTTACATTAAATTTGTTTGTAATTTCACTTCAACTTTAGTACAGAAAACCTGCATGATGGCAGTGCCAAAGAAAGAGTTACTCACTCTGATCACCATATTCCTGTTTGCGCCTAATTATATTCTGAGTTTCTTGTTTGACCTTGAGGATCTGACAAGTATTCCTGTAAACAGACTGATCCCATTTTCAAATAATAGCACTGTGGCTGTACTCAGCACAGTGTTCCTTCTCCAGCTTCCATCCTTGCTACATCACTGGTGGTGTTTCCAGATTGGAGTGGGACACCGTCATGCCTCAGCAGCTGTCAAAATCTGAATAAATCTTTCTACAGAACTCATCAAAGTAAACTTGTTCCGTCTGCGTATAGAATGTAACTCTGTTTTTGTCTGTTTTGATCTATGTATAAAACAGCTTAAATTCTCACCCCCTCTCATCATGCAATTAAAATTTAGAAATATTGCTTCCACTTTTCTAAAGTGGAACCTGAGCCAAAACATTTCACAATTAAAAGTCAAAGAAAATGGCCAAATAATATAACAATATGGTGACAATAATATCAGACATGTAATGGATAAGGAGCAAATGGCAGAAATGTTTTTTAAGCAGAGGACCGTTCAGTGGCCTTGAACGGCCACTGGTAACACAGAATGATTACAGATCTGTTGTAGAAAAAACTGAACAAATCATACTGCTGGACCCTCAGCATACAGGACTTTTATGTACTCTAAAGGCCAGAAATGAGAATGGCTTTGTTAAACAGGAAATTCACAGAAAATTATTTATTTATACTGCAATATCACCTAAAGGATTTCTGGATGATCAGGACCTGAATTTCTTGGTCTAAATAACCACCAGCTGAGATTTGCATCTACATGAGGCTGACAAAAGCTGTCATTCAGCTTATGACAGAAACAATATGAATAGAAATAAAGGATACTAGAGGATGTTTTATAATTGAAGTCAAGAGACAGCCTAACTAAGGGGAAGAAAAGATTGAATCATTTCTGAGAGAAACAGGATAAATAACTTGATGCTTCTGGGTTATTTAATATTTCTGGATATTACAATGGAAAATTTGTGGGTGAGAAAAAATCCTTGATACAGTATTTTTGAAACATGGTAAGGGATAATTTCACAATACACACAGGAAAGAGGAAAAAACATACAGGATGCAGTAATAATGGACATGAAATTGTAGTTTGCTTAGTGATAAGAAAGTACCTTGTATATATAATGATGTAGAATTAAGGCCAAATATTTTGCTAGTAAGAAGAGTAACAGCAGAAGAAAACTTGTTCCTTGAGCTTAGTGAAAAAAAGTGAAATTCTGTGCCATCAAAAAGAAATGTTGATGCATCCATAAACAAATAATCTTTTCCTGTGTCTACCATTGATTGTCTATCTGTCCCTAAGCAAATACTTGCTAATAGGCATATATTAGGGTAAGTTACTTGTATTTCTTCCAGTGTGTAACTAATTAGTCCCACCTGTTCAAATATGCTTGCCTGAAATCAATTCTCTCCATATATCAATATACACTAAACAGAAGATGCTAAAATGAAAGGTGCTGAAGCTTTCTGGTGAGGTACTAATAATGTGGAGTCTTAAAACTAAGTGATTTAGGAGCTCAACTTTAAGGTCGAGCTTTGAAAATCCCTTTTTTGTTAAGTGCTTTAAGAACTGAGGTGAAAGTGCTAGAAAAATTCAAAACATGCCTGTTCTATTCTTAAAGTATTCTTAAAAAGTGTCTAGAAACTGTCACAAACAGCAAAATCAAGTGGACACAGCAATACATAGGATATATGAGGGAAAAGTAAATCTAATTTATGTAGAAGGTTAATCTAGAATTTCTTGAAGGTGTCAACAAGTCTTTGAATAAGGATAATCTGATTGATTTAGTACGCTTGGATTTCCAATAAGCTTTTGACAAGGTCCTTCATCAAACCTATTATGGTATGACATGATCTTAAAAACTGTTTTAAGAACAGGAAACAAAGTACAGGAATAATTCTAAGGTTTCTCAGTGTAAAGAGCATTGTTAGGCATTATGCTAGGACTGGAACTGTTTGATAGAGTCAAAGATAATCTAGAAAAGCAAAGTGTGAAGACTTGTAATGCAATCAATGGATACTTAGTACATATACTACAGTTAGGGATGAAACTGAAATAAATGCAAGGTAATGAACAAAGGCAAAACCAACCCAAAATGCACCTGCACCAAGAGCTCAGAATAAATTGCTATTACTCAGGGAGGATATTTTGAGTTACTGTTTCTATCTAAATATCTGCTAAGCAGTCATCAAAACCAAGATAAATTAATCTGGTGTTAAGAATTATTAGGCAATAATAGAAAACCAATTAGAAAGTCTCATTATGCTACTTTGAAAACCCATAGTGATTCCACATTTCAACTACTTAGTAAAACAGTCTAGTCCCATAAGAAAACTAGAGAAAGCACACAAATCAAGAACAATGTTCAAAGATATGGAATAGCACCCTTCTCAGGAGATTTTAAAAGTTAGGACTCTTCAATATGGAAAAGAAATGACTGATGAGAATAATACTTAATAAATTATAAAAATAAATTATAAAAATAAATTATAAAATTAGAACTGTCATGCAGGAAATAAACAGAAAATTACTATTACTGTTTTTCACAATAGAAGAACTAGGAGCCATAAAATGAGTTTTTAGTTAACAGATTTAAAATAAACAAAAGTAGATATTTTTTCATATGATATGCAACTGACTGGTAAAAGCCATGTTGCGCATACAGAGCTGATAAAGACTTTTTTCCACATCAGATGTGGCTTTGGAAGTCACAGAGCTGCAATTTGTTGTTAGGTACAGACATCAGTGTTGCTGGCCTGCGCCATCCTCCTGGGGTTGTTTTTAAAAACTGCTTCAACCCAAAGAAATTTTGACTAGTGGCAATGGAAAAAAAAATTAGCTTCTGGCAATGGGAAGAGATACTAAAAATGAGACCAAATGAGTATAGGGTAAAACTGGTTCCAGTGTTTCATGACTAATGGTTTGGAATACAAAGAAACCATCAAATCATTTCCAGCCCTGTAATACCTACCTCCATCCCCTCCTGCATCTTTCATATTTGCATGTCACCCAGTTACAGATGTAGTTCATGAACCTTCTTCAGCTGACTTGGTTCATCTGTAGATAATGCCAGTCAGGAAAATGAACCCACAAGTCCATTTAAAGTCCAATGAATTATGAAACTGAAGTCAAAGAACTGCTGGCCTCTACTCATCCCATACTGTCCACAGGCAACTCTTTATCTTATTCAAAATGCTCTGAAATGAGTCGTTACTTAATTAAATTACTGAGAGTGAGATTACAGAGCAACCACATAAAAGATTCAGAGAATCGGTTTTAAAGAGAAATAAAAAATGTGAACCATTATATTTCTCAACTATTAATCATATCACCTCTGATATTCATGGGGTTCTTTCATACTATGCTTGAGATTGTAGCTGACAAAATACCTGGTAGGAAACTAACTTAGCTATGTGCTTTATTCAGTACCAGGGCAGCTCAAAGAAAACTGACATTAAAGATTCCAACTATATATGTTAAGATTCAAGAAATTCAAAGCAAATGCAACAAGCTCATTAAATCCATCTATTGTTGGAAATAGTAGTTGAGAAGAATGCATTGAACTATCACATCTTTTGTTACAAATGTGATAATTTGAAAGCATACGAAGTTATAAATTTTACATTACCCATGTAATAAGCAAATAAATTATTCATATTATACATAAGGAAAGGCATGTGTCACCAAAACACATTTACTTCTTACCTGTAAATTAGCAAGTGGTTTCATCAGAATTACTTCTCTTTTTTCCAGTATCTAAACTTTTTAAAGGAACTACTCTTAACTATATTACCTGATAATGTTTTATACTATGTAAAAATAGACTGCTTTTCATAAAAAAAGTCCAAATGCTGCTTACTGAGAAAAAAGTCATACATGTAATTAACAGAACATAGTATAATCATATTGATTATAATAAAATATATGTGTAGGACTTGGATTATAAATGTCTCTATGAAGGTCTTTCTGGGTGTATACATATGTGCAACTATATATACATGTAAAGTAAATACATTGTAGCTTATAATTCTTACCTTTCTTTTGCAGAATGAAGATTGCATTCTATGCATACTTAGAGTTTATTGATAATTCACTAAGATTTTGTGGGCGACTGGTTGTGTTGCAGTGAGCTATGTATTCCTTCCTACTTGATAAGCAGAACATTTGTTTCTTGTATATAAAATTCATCAGGATACACAAGCTTATATGTAATTTACAGCATTTTGTTAGTTCTGTCAATGTTATTTGCAAACGTGACAGCTACCACCCATGGCTAACAGCTTATTTATTTATGCTGAACTCGCACCAGTATACTGGCCACAGTAGTCATATAATCCAGTTAGGTATGGCCATTTAATGTGGTTCTGCACAAAATGCAAGAGAAAATCTTCCTCATATAAATAAATAACTGCCTGTTTTATTTAGAATATACTAGGAACACCAGAAAAATAAAAGCCTTATATTACAAAGTTCTGCTTATATATCAAATTTTAGTCAGTAAAGCAGATCCACACCTTCCACAGATTCACACCATATATAACACACCCTTCATATACTGTTTCATTTTAAAATATATGGAAAAATTTTAAATATATGGAAAAATTAATAACTTGTTTTGAATAAAAAGTTAAACTACTGAGAAACAGTATTTTAAAGAGAGAAGCAGAAAGTCACAGCAGAGCAACAAATTCCATACACTTGTGTCAAAACTAGATAGCTTTTATCCTTACACTGAAAAGCTTCAATACATCATGTTTACCATTATGTTTATTTGATAGAACTACGCCCTTTGATTTGTTGCATCAAACTGAAAAAAACAAAAAGCTTTTTGTTTGGTGATATATAGTCTGGTATAGAGAAATCATTAAGGTGGTAAAATTATTGAAAGTTGAGATGAAGATCTCTGGAATCTATACTTACTGACTGGGATATTCGTTCTTAGTCATTTGGGGTGGTATTGGAGCTAGATTATTTCTATGTAATGTATTTATATTTACGTGTCTATGTCTGGTTTTTAGCATTGTTGCATGACTGCAAGACTGAAGGGATCACTTCATTCTGGGATGGATTGCCTGATCTGCTGGTTCCATTTGAAATAGGCTCAGATTGTCTCTCAAAGATGCTACCCTGATAGTCTCCCTGGGGGAGAATTGCTTTGCATTCCAAGGTATCGAGGGCATATTAAGAGAGAAATGACAGTGAGTGGTATGTGCTACAGGCATTTATTTTTCTGTTTCAAAAAGCCTGGGGCAAGCACAGTTCTGATCTATATTTTAGCTATGACTGATGCCTCTACATTACCTAAGAGCCTTACAGAGCATTATGGAATATTATGTATAGGAAAAATATGACTGATGTGTGAGATTCAAATGACTTTTATTCAAAAATTTCCTATTCTAACCACTCCATATAAGCCAAAATTCAGGTAACTGCCTATAAATAAAGGCTGTGGTATTAGAAGAGATAATGATGGGTTTGATGGGTTTTATCCCTCTGTCCTGCAGAAACAGTGCCAGGCTGACCTACATCAGGATATTACTGCTTCTGAAGCCTAAATTTTGTGCAGCTGGGCATGATGAGCTGTTGTTTGTATATTTCTGCATGGAGTGAAACTGCTTCCCAGCAAGGCTTTCTAAATGAATTTTTGCTGTAAGTCACACATCCAACTGCAGTGCATTCACACTGTTGCTACACACACAGCAGCACTTGGGAGTCACGACTGTTAACTTCTTATCATGTTTCATGACAGGAGCGTAGGCATGAGGGAATCGGGAGTTCTTCTTTCAGCAGCCTTCTCCTTATCTTTACTCCTGGGAGCTGAAGTATTAGTTTAGGTTGTCTGGCACTTAGACCTCTTTCTAACAAGAGACTTGATTTCATTTGTTGGCCTAAAGACTGAGGAGACAAAGTCCAGGTCCCCTTATGCAATTCCACTGGCTAGTTTTGTTATTTGATTTTTATTTGTAAGTAAATTTGATTTAAATTTATTGCATTTTCTGTGAGTTGACTCTCAGGCATGGCAGAAATACAAGTAAATAGGAAATCTAGAGCAGAAAAAACTTTCCTGAACTTCTCTGTTTTTCTTATGTTCTTCAGTTAATGGAAAATAGAGCAACTCAAATGCTTTCAAAAATCTCATGATTAATTTTTACTATCAAGTTTGGGCAGACAATTAGATAATGATTTATGTTAATGTGTTCTTTTACATTTAACTTGACAACCATGCACTGGGGCGATGCCGCAGCAGGGCTGGTGTCCAGCTACCCACAGCCCAGCATGCCCGGCCATGGGCCCCACCAAGCCAGGCCCACCCACGGGCCCATGTCCCTGCCCTTCCTCAGCCAGTCCCCATCCCCAGGGAGGTGCCCGATTCCTGGGGCTGGGGCTGTCCCAGTGCCCCACCGGCTGCCCTGCTCCTGGCTGCGGGGTGGGACATGCCCTGGCTGCCAGATTCTGCTATCACCCACCTGGGGAGCCCTCAACACACTGAGAGAAGAGCCCCTTAGATCAACAGTCCCCATACTAATTATATCAACTTATATCATGTGATCCTTTCACAGACTTACCAAGTTCCTTCTTTAAATTTGTTTTCCTGCCCAATTTGTCCTTGGTTCTTGGTAGGCTGCTGTGGTGCTGTANGGGCAGCCCCGGCCGCGCCTCGCAAGGGCCGCCCTGGCTGCCAGCACCTGCACCGAGTACAGCTGCTCTAGAATCTTCTCCCAATATATAGCCATGATTCTTCCATGATTTTAACACATCTTACTAATTTTTCTTTTACACCGAATCCTGCATGATTTCCNCAACAGGACAGGGGGAGAAAATAGACAGAAAAGCTTGTGGGGTGAGAGAAAGACAAGGAGATCACTGACCAGTTGCTGTCACAGGTGAAACTGAATCAACCTGGGGATNTTTTTTTTTTTTTTTCCTCCTAATCTCAGCCCTAGCTTGTCCAGTCTAACCTCTATAAAAGCCAATAGGAGTGTTACTGCCCTGTTCGACTGGGCTTTGAATAAACTTTTCATGCCTACAACCTGTATTTTATAAACATAAGAATATCACCTCATGTTTAGTGGTCAGACACTAAGCTCTCTCTGATGATGCAAAATTTACCTAATTATTCTTATGTTATTGTTTGGATAGAGCCTGAGGGCAGTGATGTGATTTAATACATCTAGCTCAGAGAGTATATTCATTGGTTTTCTGCTTGGTAACAAAGCCTAGTTACCAAACAGGACTGCAGAGCTGAAAAATCCATGCCGCTAGATTTTGCCACTCCTATAAACTTCAGACTGAATCTGAAGAAGCACAAACAGAAGTGCGATTGATTTCTCAGTGTGAATGAAGATAGAAGGACCTTTAAAACATAACTTAACATGACAAAGGATACTACGCACACAAAAAATGCATGCCTCTATATTGAAACAATGCTCCGTAAGGCTTGGCAGGTACTGCAATTTCCAGCAGTACTGCAGAGGAGAAAATGCTGAATACTACATAATATACGTTTGGTGCATAGTACATGATCTACGTCCTGAGTAAGTTGGTACTGGACATCACTATTCATAATGGTGTTTGCCATAAGACAATGTACTTATTATTTCAGGGGTTGCAAAAGATACTATTTTCTTGTGCCTTTAAATCTAATTGCTTAAAATATTCTATAAAACTCCAGGGATTTTTGTGCAGAGAACAAGACAACTAGAAACAGTTTTTAAAGGTAATTAGAAATTCTTTATTTACTTTTCTTTAAACATTGCCTCCTTTACCTCTCATTTTCCACAGCAGTGATCAAGTCTCTCATAAAAGCTCTTGCAACACTTTTCAAATAGTCTCAGTTATTTTTGCTTCACTTGATGGAGATTACTATTCCCATGTGTTGTGTTAGCTAAGTAGTGATGCAGCACATTTGAAGCCTGAATTAAAAGTCCAATTTTTCCCCCTGAACAAGATTCATAAATAAAAAATATCATCTTTGAATAAAATTCAGGTATTGCACTGAAGGGAAAAGGCTTTATATGTTAACACTGTCAAGACTCAATAATGCATAGTAAAATGGCTCCACAAGCAATGAAATTCAGATTTCAAGCTAAGTTCTCTGAGTTTCGCTTAAAAAAATGCACCAGTTTACTTAGTTTTGTAAGGATTTCAGTCAGGATCAGTTCAATTCTAGTATGCAGGTGTGCTGAATAAAAAAAAACCAAACATGTAGGCTTTTTTTCTGTACCTTAAATCATCACTCATAGGGTTGTCCTGCTGCCCTAGAGGAGACCGTTTTCAAAACATCGTATCTGAGAGAGATGCAGCAATGTGGCATCTAGATTCATCCATTTATCATACACACACTTTTCCTCCCCCTAACTCTACTGTTAATTCAGCAGGATCTTATCCTACTTCATCCTCGTCATACTTAGCTTACTGTCAATGATAAATAAATGAAGAGTAATACCAATCATTGGGATCTCATTAAAATGAACTATTGAATGCCATCAAATCATGTCTATTCTTACAAATGTCAAAGGAATGCGATTGTTCAGATTATGGATGGTCTTTCCAAGTTGGCACTGGTATTTCTGTTAGCTCCCTTGAAAAAACACTGACAATTGTACACAGCCAATTCATGTCACTTTGGCATTTTAAGGAAGGTGCCCATACTTAGTTCTTTCTCATTCTTTGTGCATGAACAGACTCTGGGCAAATAGGTGTCTAACCCTGTTCAATAGCAAAACATTAGGACAACTATGGGTATCCAGCTGGGAAAACTGAAATTCTTTACTGCTCAAGTGTTAAAGTACCATGCCAATTTAATATTCAAAATTTAATTGTGTTAGGAGTACACCTACTGTTTGAATGACAGCAAATTTATTTTAAACTGGTGCTTTCAAAGTATAATTAGTTTTGTGTGAATTTAATTGCTCTTTTTTGCTATTTTGTCTATCTCTGTTCAAAAGACCACTGTAAATAAAACAGGTTTAAAGACAAAAGTAGATTACAAAGAATTGCTTTGATTATACACCTAGTCCTGTTTAAAAAAAAAAAAAAAAGGAAAAAAAAGAATTAACTTACTACAGCAGTTTAAAAATTGCTTGATTCCTTAGACAGTTTTCCTAACAAAAGTCATATCTCAGGTTCTGGAAAACAGACACTTTCATAAATCCACTGATTTAAAGAGTAAAAATAGGTCAAATTCAGCTGATAAAATAATTAATTGTACAGATTTGCACAGCTGAATTTGAGAAAAAATAGCTGTCCTGCTATATTTGTCTTTGGTTCTGTGAACTGATTATATATCAGATAGACACACAGAACACTCCTGGAAAGTTACAGCTGCTTAAATCATGTTTCTGTGCTGAAACAATTTCCTTGCTTTTGCTAATGTGTTTACTAAAGACAGACAGTGTTTTTGCTCATTATGCCAATAGAGTTGAAACTCTGTGTTTCTATGCTCTTGCTGGCTGGCCTCTTGTGCCTTTGAAAGTAGCTGAAAGCTTTAAAATCCTTTAGTTGGCTTGATTAGACAGTGGCCTTTTGCCTGGCATCGATTTCAGGATTTAGAGTTTATTAGTGGGTCACCGGGGTATTTTTTTTGCTATGTGTTGTTGGCAATTACCCAAATTCTTGAATAGTTAAATACTAAAACCAATCAGAACTAATGCTGATCTCATTTAAAAGGTTTCAGTGTTTCTTTTTCCTTTGTATGATTACAGAATTTTAATTTATATATTAGTACTTTAGTATATTTTACATGCTTATGTGCTAGTTCTAGAATTTTTATTCATTTTTTAATAGAGGAATGCAAGTGAAAAAGAAATGGTGACCAAGTGTAGATTTCAGTTAAAGGCTAATCCATATTAAAGGCTTTTAATGAAAAAACAGAGCAAAAAAGCCAAACAAGATATTTACTGAAATAAAAGCTCATATACTGATTTGCAGTGTGCCATATCACTCCCTCCAGAAGACAGAACCAGAATGGCAGGTTATCTATATGATACTTATGCTGAAAGAATGTTCAATGAATAAAGCACAGGGGGAAAAGGGAAAAATCTGCAGATTGCTGGCTGTAGCATGGCTGTGTATAAAGCATTAGAAGCAGAGTGCTATGCAGAACATCTAATAACAGTGTAAACAACCAAATAAAATGGATACTGTCCAACACAGCTTGCAATACCTTCTTGTTTGATGCAGTTTGTATAAGTGTAAGTGTACCTGCTGTTCCATCATTACTGAGCTTGAAAATACTGATTTGTCAAAGACTGTGGTCCAGTTCCCACAGAAAAGCACCCGACACACTTCTTTTCAGTTTTGATCGTGATCTTCATTGAACACAGTTTCCTGACCAGTTCTGCATCCATTTGATTGAGGGTTCATCCTGGTTATGTTCCCCTAACTTGCCCTGGAATGTCACACGAAATAGTACCCCAGCCTTTACTAGTGTATACATATGTGACACCTATTCTTTGTTTATTAGAGGCAATGCATTGCAGAAGGTGGACATTTGATTAGACAGAGAAATATCTTCACCAACTCAGTGTTGGCTGATACTCAACTTTTTTTTCTTTTTAAGGTATTTACAAACAGTTTGTAGGATTATTTGCTTCAAACATCTTCTGAGAATTGGACCTCAGCTGAATGATACATAGTATTTTGAGTCTTTTTTTTTTTCTTTCAGACAGGCAAAGTATTTCTAGTTTTCTGAGATGTTATATATCCTCCATTAATTTTCAGAATAGAAATTAATGGGAAGAACTGTTAGACATGGAAGAGCTTTGACCCTTTCTTATAAAAGTAGTCAGTGAATTTCCTAGCGAATTTGCTGGTGAATGAGGATATTACTTTGATTTTTGGTCCTAATGCACATGCTATACTTCAGAATTTATTCCTAGTGCATGCCATTATCCACTTTGTCTGTTGTCTGTATTCATCTGAGGTTTCTGAAAAACTTATGATACAGCCACATTGGTCCCTTATTAAGGCTCCCATCTTTCTTCCAAAATGGATATTTTGAATCTGTGCTTTTAATATAGTTTCTTTAAGAAATTCTTGGTTGTTTCTGATAATTTTTCACTCTAGACTAGATGCATTCCTTCTGAGGAAGGAATGTTATCTACCATGATCCAGAACCTTTCAGAAAGTCTGTTTCCCTATGTATTCTGGACTTTCATGCAAAAGAATGCACCCCTGAAATACACCCATGCTTTGTCTCTTATTTCTTTGCCTATCCTAAGAACCTGAGCAACTGAGGTTCTTTAAAACAATAATCCAGTCCTGCAATTTATGCCACCAGTCTAAGGCTGAACGAGTTAGGTCGTAATTTTGGCTATGTATTAAGGTGTAGAGATCCTCTGCAGAAGCAGAATAACAGTGATAGGACATAGTCAAGCACAATCCTGGCAATATACAAACACAGCTCTGACTAAACTTGTGTCTCCACACATTGTTGTATCATGCAGATGCAACTGTGTACTTAGGCCTAGATGAGAAATACACCTACTACACTTCAGCTGGACGGGGAAAATACATCTTTACAGAATCACAGACATTTCTGTCTCCAGGTGCCTGATTTTACGTATGCCATCTATATGACTAGAAAGCAATCACTTTTATATGTGAAGGAGCCAAATAGTACTCCTAATTCAGAATATGCATGTCATTAAATCTGATGCATACTTGTACACACAATAGCAATTTCTACATTGTGTCCCTGGCAATAGTATATTTCTTGAGTCTTGATCTCAACAAGTACCTTGTTGTGTCTAGAGCTCCCTTTAAACTCTTTGCCAATGATAGGATCGTCTCTCTTTTCTAGTTAACTTAGTTACAGTGTGGCTTGTTTTCACAGGCACTCTCTTTAACATGCTTATAATTCTGTATCCATACAGGTAGGGATTTACTGGCTTTAGGAGTGGCTGCATTTGAAAAGCTGAATGAAACAAAAAAACAAACAATAAAAACACCAAAGAAAAAACCACCAGCCCCAAAACATTTATTTAACCATTTCATTTCCACCATACTTTTATTTCCACCTGTCTTTCTAGCCTGAACATCTGCAGGAGATAACCTTCAGACTTTTCAGCTGCACTGTAATTAAGCATACAAAATGTTCACTAAAAAGGTCCTGTACCAAGTATAAGTCCTAGTCCATGATTATCTATTTGCAAAAAGCAGAAGGTGTTTGACAGAAACCTCTAAACATTTAAGTAAACCAGCTGCCAGATTTTAGTCTGTATCCACTATGTATGTTTGTGGTGGGTTGACCTTGGCTGGCTGCTGGGTGCCCACCAAGCTGCTCTCTCACTCCCCCTCCTTGGCAAGACAAGGAGAGAAAATAAAATGGAAAAACTTGTGGGTCAAGATACGGGCAGGGAGATCACTCACCAATTACCATCACAGGCAAAATAGACTCAACTTGGGGAAAATTATTGTCATTTACTGCCAATTAAAAATAGAGTAGGTTAGCAAGAAACAAAAACAAAACTAAAAACATCTTTTCCCTACCCTCCCTTCTTCCCAGGCTCAACCTCATTCCTTTATTCCCAACTCTTCTATGTCCCCTACCCCTGAGTGGCACAGGGGGATGGGGAATGGGGGTTGCAGTCAGTTCAGAACAGCTCCTCTCTACTGCCCCTTCCTCCTCATGCTGTTCCCTGCTCCAGCATGGGAACTGTCCCATGGGATACAGCCTTCATGAACTGCTCCAACATG
>VZTQ01010458.1:212718-244190 GCA_013400755.1 Pelecanoides urinatrix | reverse complement strand
CCCTAAAACCCCCTCCAAGCTAATGCTACTTGCTAAACTTGGCCTCAAGAGAGCTAAAGTAACCCTTGCAACTTTCCTTTCAGTATTTCATATCTTTGTTACCTCTCTTTACCTTAAGAGGATAAAGAGGCTAAAGACTCCCCTGGCCAGCTACACATTTTGGCATAGTCCATACATTGCCCTCACACACTATGAAGGATCGATTAGCCTTTGATATTTCCAAGTTATCAGTTTGACTAGCTAGAGGTTACAAGATACTGACACATCATAATATCTAATAAACAAAACATGGTGTAAAGTTATTTTACATGCTTAACTTCCCACTGAAATCTTGGCCCAGTTTATCTGTTACAGAAGTTGTGTATTGTAGTGAAACATATGCTTCTATGAAGTAATTTATGACATTTCCTACATGCATCATGTTCCTCATGCACCGTAGCAGTCAGTATTAACCTCTCAGTGAGGCTATTGGCTAGCAAATGGGCAGCTCGAATTCCTTTCCTCTCCACAGCTTGTACACACAAACTTGTCATTTCTAAATATACCCAGAATCTTGCTCTGCTGATTAATGCCCACCCACTGTCATGACAGCACACTCATATATTTATGAACCAATGCAGCCTAACAAATTATCATCCCCACCCTTCCCCAGGCCCCCCAGCATGAGGCATTATCTGGTCATAAACAGCTTCTGTAACACAAATGTTGCAAAATTTCTTACCAGTACATCTGTCAGATAATCTACACTGTAGTTCTCACCATGCCTTCGTGCTTTGCCATTTACTGAAAGAGTATAGTTGTAGTACTTTGAATTTTTCTCCTGTGAAAAGAAAAGCCGTATGCATATTTATACAAAGTAACATGTATATTGATCACTTGAAATAATCAAAATGGGCAGCCAACAAGCATTTGTCAAATAGGTTATAAGCATTTGTCACAAGGACACCACAAGATTTCTCAGAACTGGTCTCCAACAACAGAACTTATTTTAGTGCTATCTCACATTGCTTTGGCTTTACAAGTCAGGGTTTTCCCCCAGGCACCTTAGTAGGAGTAGCTTTTGTGAAAGCCAAGGATCTGATATGTAATAGAGGAAAAAAGGGAAGAAAATTTACCTTAAGTTCTTAGAAGCTTTTTGCCTGCTCTTTCACGACCAGCAAAGTTAGAACATGAGTTGGATTACAAAGCAACCAAAATTAAGTATTTTAAAAGAAGATTTTAAACTATTTTTAAAAAAGAACAGTCACATACCAAAGCATACCAAAAACTCCATCCAGGAGGGACATGACCTACTCCCCCTGCATCCTCTGCTCCATACTGAAAAAAGACAGACCATGACTCACAGTTTCAATTATGATAAATAAAAGCTAGAAATTATGCTTCATATTCACGTGCTTTATACAATACTAGTCAGAAACTGCATTAAGCCAAACTCAATTTCAGAATGGAAAAAACCAAGTATATGTGCACATAAAAACATATGTACAGCCTGTTAAAGAGACCAGGGTTAAATAACTAGAAAGACAGAAACTGAATGCTTGGTATTCACCAATAAAATTTAAGTTTTATTCCCTGTTCTACTCTGCACATGAAAATATACAGAGATGCTGGAGAACATACAGTACATCATCAGGTAACGAGAGGCGATGAAAACATGCATGCAACAAGACACTCTTAGGCTTTGTGATAATAGTTCACAAGATACTAAAGAAAATTTCACCTAGGCCAACAGCTTCCATCATCCTCCCCCAAATGGGGGCACGAACTTTAAGCAATGCTAGCCTCTTGTCACCTTAGTGCCAAATAATCTGTAACAACTAGCCTTTAAGCCAGCAAAAAAAAGTAAAGTAGCTGCTGAATCAGTGCCAAACTCAAAACAGAGGGTGCCTCAGAGCAACAGAATGGGTCTTCTCAGGGCTGCCCTCTCCCATCTACATGGCTCGCCTAACTGCAGGGACAGGAGATCATGCTGAGTCAAGGGATGCTCAGAGGAAGCCAGATAAGTTACCCTTCCCCTAGCTGCCTTGGTAACATCAGCAGAAACGAATTTGTGCCTGGCTATGAAAATTCATGTTCCGTTATTCTATTATACCACCAACATTTTCCACCAAGAGATGCAAGGAAAACAACACCGTTAAGAACCTAGCTCCAAATCTAGCACCAAATACAATTCCATCACACAAGAGGAACCCTCATCTTGGAGCTTTCAGTGCTGAATTTTACAGGTTACCATAAACTACGACAAACCATAGCTTAGTTAAAAACAGAAAAAAACAAAAGCACACACATATAAGTGATTCAATAATAAAGTGTTGAGTAACCTCTGTAAAGAGCTCCAATAATACCTGTTATCCCAATGAATTTGCCTCAGTGGACATTTAATATTTAAAATGTCATATCAACTGCTAAAAAGAAAATAGTCCTCTGATTTAAGGAGACATATCAGTCAGGAATATTGAGGCAAACCAATTTTTTTTCTTTAACATTATTCTGACATCGTGCCCGGTCTGGCACTGGCTTGATAGTGTTCTTCAATACCACATGCCAATCATCTATCTGTTTCCCCCATCACCATCTCTAACAATTAACACATCTGAACATACTAAAAAAGCCTTTGGATTCCATCATCCTTTCAAAATTAACTTTTAAAAATATCCAGGCACCTACAGAACCTGATTTTAACCAAGTTTTTAACCAAGTAAAAGATTTGAACTTTGCATCATATTTATCCCATCTCAGCAAAGAGAACTGTTCATCCAAGTAACACCATTTTAAACATTTCGGAGACCTGTCATCAGCTACAAATATAAAAATCACTGAATGTTTTAGGAAGGTGGACAAATGCAAATGAACTGTGTCACAGTAAAAAAATAAGCACAAAATACCTCATTCAAATACTTCCCAGCAAAGAACGTTTGATAACCACACATAGTTTTGAGCAGTGCTGGGAAGGTGTATGGTTCTTGAATCTTCTGCCATAACCTGCTGCTACAGTTTCCTTCCAGAGTGTTATTGACAACATGATGATTATGTGGATATTTTCCTGTTAAAATGCTAGCTCGGCTGGGACAGCAAAGTGCACTGGGAACATACTGGAAAGACAGGATGAAGAGATACAAGATTGATATCGTAAAACAATTTTTCCTCATAATTTATAGTTTTGAAATATCAGCTAATAGGTTGATTAAAGAGTTGACTGACTTTAAAGCATACTCCTTTTTAGACACAAAGAATTACATCCCAAGTATTTTCATTAGTGGAAAACTGCACATGAATCTGGTTTTATATTTCTGCATCATATGCCCTTCAACTCCACACCCCCCCCATTACAGATTAGATGTAGTTCTTACACAGCAGTAAGCATCCAATTAAAATACTGTTTGCCAGTTGATTCACTCCATTATTTTAGCCACGGCAATATATTAGAATATGAAAAGAGTGAAGTGGGTTTTCAGTATACCTGAAGCTGAAAGTTTTAAGTAGCTTCTTCTAACGCTTCTCAGTTTGTAATAAAAATATTCAGATTACTCAGTTTTACTTTACTGCTTAAGGAAGTTAGCACAAGCACTTTTAGGAAGTGAAACTTTCCCTCAGATTCTGAACATGACCTTGAGCTATATTCATTTTGTGACTTAAAAGTAGTTCGAGATTGAATTTTAAAAAACCACACACATATGTACAGACTTCATAAAACCATTATCAGTTTTGAGGTTTCAAATTACCTAAAATACAAACTACACAAACACACATATCTCAGAAGTTCAAAGAGTTAATGTAAACACTTACTGCATTTAGGAAAGTTATTCCCATCTGCGCAATGAGGGCATTAGTCTTCTTCAGGGGTGTCTGGAAGAAAGGTACCAAACCGAAATCAGCTAAAAACATAAGGACGCTAGGTAAAGTAGCGGAGTTGAAGCAGTTGTACAAGTAGCTGAAAGAAGGCCCACCACCACAGTTTTTGGGCACTGCCCAGGCAAGCCACCCAGAGTGCCTTTTCGCTAGGGCCTCGTGTGACCACAGTGGTTACGCAACTCAGCCCAAGAGAGCAAAAGTACAGAGAGTTTTCAGAGACCACTGGCGGCTGCAGAGGCTGTGCTCCAGAAGCCCCAGCCTCAACCCGCCTCAGCCTCGGTGGCTTCGCAGAGATGCTTCACGCACCTGAGGAGGCCCACCATGATGCTCCCTTCAACTGCCCCGGGACACCACGGTGCCCCGGGGACAACTCGGCCTGAGGCCGCGGAGAGAGGCTGTCCCCGGCCGCGGGCTGGGCCCTGGCAGCGCCCCTTGTCACCCCAGGCCTCCTCAGCGGCCGGAACGACCCCCGCCTCACACCCGGCCCTCGCCACCCTCTCCCGGGTGTCCCCAGCCCGCAGCCAGGCTATGCAAGCTCGGCGGGCGGCGAGCCCCCCCGCGGCAAGGGCGAGGCCTCTCACAACGCTCCCACCGACCCCACGCACAACCCCGCGCCTCCCGCTCCCCTCGCGGACGGGCTCACGGCGGCGCGCCCCGACCGGCCGGCGGGGTGGGCGGGAGGCCAAGGGAAGGCCGGAGGAGCCACGGGGTTACCATGCCGCCCAGGCAGACGTCCTGATCGTCGGTGAGGATGAGCACCACGTTGGGCCTCCGCGCCTGCCGGGCTGCCACTGCCGGGCTCAGCACCAGCAGCGCGGCCAGCGCCAGACCCCGGACTACGGCAGCGGGGGACATGGCGCGGCGGCGAGGACGGGCGGGCGGGCCGCCGGGCAGAGGGACGGAGGGAGTCGGTACCGCTCGAACCCGCGACACGACCAACAGCGGAGCCCTGAGGAGTAGCGCGCGGATCCGCCCCGCCCCCGGCATATGACCCGGGAAAGCGGCGCGCGGGGGGGGGGGGAGGGGGAGAGCAGCGTCACGTGGCCCGGGCGGCCGCCGCGGCGGAGAGAGGCCCCGCCCCTCTGTCCCGCCCTCCGGCAGGGCAGGCTGGTCCCGCCCCCTCCATCGTGGTCCCGCCCACTGCCCGCTCTCGGGGAAGCCGTTGCCATGGGGGCGGAAGCGGGAGGCGGTCCTTCGGGCTCGGGTCCCGCCCGCGCCGCCCCTCGCCGCTGTTCTCCGTCACAGCGCCCTGTACGAGCTGCCCGCCGCCACCGGCGTCTGTGGCAGCGAACAACACAGTGTTTTGTCCTGAGACAGTTCTTTTTAGTTGTGAAATACTGCGTTTTGCTACCAAATTCCTGACGGGAGTTAGCCGAGACTGCCAAGCTGGCCCCGGCAGCGTACGGCTGGCCTGATTGCAGCACCATCGCCTTCGTGTGCCCCAGCCGGGCAACTCTCGGCCTGAAGAGGAATATTGTGTAGGTGTTGAGGAAAACCCGAAGGCAGGAACAGACAAGGAGCACGGCTGGGGCTCGGGGAGCGCTAGGCGCTTCAGAGACCCACGGCAGCCGCTCGCTGGCCGTGGCCGGGGGGCGCGCAGGGCTGTCCTGCCGCAAGCAGGCGGTGCGCTCAGGAGGTCTGGGGGCTGCAGCCCCGGCGGCGTTACTCAGCGCACAGGCTCCGGGCAGCACACGGTGCGGTAGCGACGCGGCCTCCCCAGCCAAACCCCAGCTGCACCCCGCTCTGGTGGCCGTACAAACCCTACCATCAGCTCTGGTTTTTATGTTGGTTTATGGTGACTTACAGCAGCATAATTACATCGCTAAAGTTATGCCCTACGCTTCACCTCGGCCGCCTTCTGAGGAGGCGCAGGGCGTTAGCAGAGAACCGGACCGCCGCTCGGGGCTGCCCGGCTCACCGGCGAGGGAGCAGGAGCGGGACAGACAGCAGACGGGGGCGACCTTTGTGGCAGCCGCACCACGCCGGGGACCGGGCCCGGAGGTTGCCGCCGTGAGGCGAGGCGAGGCGAGGCCGCCCTCCCCGCCCCTCAGCAGGTGCAACGCCCCCCCCGGCCGCCGCTGGCCTCTACCACGCCGCGCGGGGCGTGGGGAGGGAGCCGAGCCGAGTGCGGCTCTCCTGCCTGCGGGGCAGCGTCCCGCCGGCCTGGGCTCTCCCGTCCGCTTCCCCTGCCCGCTCCCCCCGCGTCTCGCTGTGGAACGGGCCGAGCCCGGAACTCGGCAGTGCCGGCGTCGGCGCCGCGCTACCGGGCGGCTGCGGAAGATGGAGGTAGGGGAGCCCGGCCTGGGCGGCAGGGCGGGCAGCAGCGCCGACAGCCTGGCCGAGGAGGAAGAGGAGGACCAGGACGAGGAGTGTCCTGGCAGCGGCCGGTCCAGCCGCACCTCGTCGCTGGTGAGCGGGCTGCTCACCGAGCTCTACAGCGCCGCCGAGGCCGCCGCTTCCTCGGGCAGCGCCCGCTCCCGCGTCCTCCGTGAGCTGCAGCAGCGGCCGAGCCAGGTCAAGTACCTGCGGCTGAAAGGTACAGCCTGCCCCCACCCGCCTTGCTCTGCCCGCTGCCACCGCTCCGCCCGGGCCGCGAGCTGCCCCTGTCGCCTCGCTCTCCTCCTCTGTGCCTGCAAGGGAGTCCTGCAAGTTATAGTCCCCTCTCTCCTGCTTCCGTGCCTACGCGCACGTATATATGTGTGTATATATTCCCCTTCGTTTGTTCTAGTAGCCTTTATCATGGCCATCTCTCCCAGAAGTTTCCCGTGCACAGTTAACTGGTACCTCCTTCAAACCAAGGCCTCGTGTGCTGTTCCCTCCCTCTTTTTAAGTGCAGTGGGAGCAAAAAGGGGGTCTCTGTGACAGATTGCACAAGCTTTTGTGCTTCTGTAAGTTCAGTGCTTTTTTTCGTTTACAGTAATGAATCAGATGTCCTCTCCCCTTCCCTCTCCCCTTTTGTCCCGATCCAATATCGGGGAAAGTTCCAATGTGATCCCAAGAGCGAGATTAAGACACAAACAAGGTCAAATGCCATATGTTATAAACAACGTTTATTATTAAAAGTAGAAGTTAGTAGTGATACCGTATGTCCTAAACAAATTCTGTTATTGAAAGAAAAAGGTTAGTAGCGATAGGATAGATTAGAATAAAGATAGAAATTGAGCAAGCATTGGGGATAGAGTTGCAAGAATAGTCACCACCATGGATCCGTGGCGTCCCAGGGGTCCAAGTCTCTCGATGTTCCGGTGGTGGGCGGCCTCTGCGGTGTTTCGGCGAGGGGCGGCCATTGCGCTGGGATCGGCGGTGGTCGGTCGACACGCACACACACCTGGCCGTCTTGTCAGCCCCCCCTTTTATTCCTGTTCGAGGACTGCCGTTTCCATAGCAGTGGTACGTTGCCACATTCGCGGCGCCCTCTGATCGGCCGGCGGCGCGAGGCGGGAAGGCGTCCGTTGCTACATTCACAGCCCCCGCTGATTGGCCGGCGGCGCAAGGCGGGAAGGCGTCTCAGCCTCCGCGCCGCTTGTCTCCGAGGTGAGGAAAGCGCTGATTGGTCGCTGCTTTCCCGCCGCCGATTGTTTCGCCCCCGGCCGGTTTTTTCCCCTTTGCAGCGGCTCTTCTTAGACAAGCGATCCTTGGGACCAATGCCAGGGCTCACTGACAAACGTTCCCGTTCCTCTCCCCTTTCCTCCTCTCCCCTCCTCCTTTTTTCTTAAGCTAGAAGAGATGCTACACATACTGTGTCATAAGAAGTAGTTGGGTTTTTTTCAGGTCCTTTTAGTTCTAGTGGACTTAAACTAAACTTGACAATTGTAAAGCTTATTGCAGGTCAGCATGTCTTCCAGGGGAAAAAAAAAAGGTGTAATTAAAAAAATGTAAATGCAATAATCAACTAACCAAAATCTAAATGAAACCATCAAAGAATTCTTATGAAAGCTAAGTCACCAGGGCACTGCATGTTTGTGAAAGAATGAGACTTGCAACTCCAAGCTGACCTGATCAGGAGGGCTGTACAAATGCCTCTTGTCTCCTGATGTTAAATCATTCCTGGTTTTGACAAGGATAAAAAGCAAGAGGTGGATAAACGTGCCAGTTTTGCAGACCTGTGCAAACAGCTTTCTGCTTCCGTGTTTGGCTTCTAAATGAGGTGATATGCGTTCTGATATTACAGGATGTAGCTCAAGTTCTCCTCTGTGTCCTGTGGCAATCTGGGACTCAACAAGAAATTTGCTTGTTCAGGAATGTATTTTGTAGAATTTGAACTCATTAATTTTGCTTTAAAGTTAATTGTTTTTACAGGGACAGCTAACTGGCATGAGTGGACAAGAATAAAATTTAGCTCACTACTTTTGTGGTGACTGTACAAGTCAGTAGGAATACAACTTAATTTTTTTGCTTCCAAAATCCATAGATGTGGTTTTAAATCACCTTGCCTGGTACCAGTAATTGGGAGTGCCAACTGAGCAGCAGGTGCTGAAACAGGGTAGAAACTACAAAATACAGGACTGTTTTACTAGTGGCTCCCCTCCCTCACAGTCATTCCTTGCTCTTTACTATCCCATGATTGATTGTCATTTCAGTCTAATATGTCCTTTTCTTTAAGCTCCCCAGTATTATTGAAAAAGTTTTGCCGTATGAGCTGAGCTGTTTGCCATCTTACTAATAGTAGCTTTTCCTGGATGCGTAAATATTTTTCTCATTGGATCAGGTTACCAAAGTATGGATTTTTTTGACTGATTTTTCTTCCAGTATCCGGGAGGCATGGTTGGATTGAAAGTGATAGGATTTGAAAACTTAGCCGCAGGGAACAGAAGGCTGTTCAGATGCTAGTGGCAAGCTGTACCAGGCTATTGCAGGGAAGACCTGAAGAGGTCAGCGTCTAATAGGCAAGACCCAAGCTTTCACTGGTGGGGTGTGCCTCTGAGAACAGAGCAGAGAACTCAAAAAAAAAATGTAGTGGACTTAAGACATCTGCCCAACAACCCCCTTTTCTCCTCAACCTGAAGCTCACCACATGAAGAACAACAGGAATATTAGATGTAAGCTGAGACATTTTGGTGAGCTAAGGGGATCTGGTGCACTGTGACTGACCTATGGAAATAGTTGAGGCCTTGACTGAAGCCACCTTGTTTGCATCTTAGTGGAAAGTTTCCCACTTAGAGCTCATCCTGTTGTTGCATTTCTAGCTTGGCAGGCAGCTTCCTGAACATGCTGCTTTGTCTGTTATCATTTGCTTATTCCCCATGCACATTTTCCACAGGTAGCTTCCGGAAGCTACTGTATTGAAAATACACCCCCTGGTTGCACTACCATGGGTATATTCTAACTACGTCTGTCATGATGTTTCCAATTTATAACAGTATAATTATTAAGACTCATACACTGTGCAGTAAGTTTGAAGTACTTTAGTTTAAAAGAAAATTATAGACGTTGGCTCAGATCCTGAAAATGTTTATAATTGGAAATTGTCCCAGTCAATAGAACTTGTAATTTATAGTAAGTTTGTATATGTAAATATCTGTGGGGCAAGTCACTTTGCATGTCAACTACAGTAAGCTGTTTATGATTGTTTTGACCTGGACTGAAGTTGTTTTTTCTGCTTATTGGCAGATGTCAATGAATTAACAACTATAAAACGAGAACTGAATTACAGAATTTCTGTTCAATCGGCAAAGTTGCTTCGTCTTCTGAAGCAGAAAGACAGGCTTGTACATAAAGTCCAGAAGAACTGCGATATTGTCACAGCTTGTTTACAGGCTGTTTCCCAGAAACGATGTAAGTACTTTCTGTGTATGTGTGTACTAGTGTAAGTAGTTTATTTCATTAATGTGGGCAGTATTTCAATTAAGCCCTCGCATTTGATTTAAAGGCAGGAGGCCAGGCTGTGGTATTATCACTGGCTTCCAGTGATGTCAGTGGCATCTGGGAACAGGCAAAGTTCAACTAGGTACGCAGCTGTAGCCTCAGCTTTGTGTATTGGTGCGGCACCCTAACCGCAGATTGTCTGCCAGGCTTTTTCAGCTTTAATTCACAGAAAGCCTGAGTTGGATTTTTTGGCGTGTGTGCTGTGTTTAACTGTGTCCTTTCATATGGGAGATGCTAGAAGTGGAAATTCTTCTCACTGGAAACTATAGGCAGCATATGCAATTGTCTTCCCAGAGCATTGTTAGTAGCGTGTAACTCCTTTCTATTGAGTTGATTTAAGATGAGTAGTAGTAAAAACAAACCCACTTCCCTCAAGCCTCTTTATCAACACCTGTGTTTTGGGGTTTCCGAGGGAATGCATGGGAAAAAGGAGAAATATTGCTCTTTAATTGTTTAGCCTTTTCTTCCAGCATGGTGAAACCTTTTTATTTGACTTGGCAAAGTTGTCATCTAAAGATAGGCTGAAGTGCTTCTGTTAGTTCTGCTAAAGTGAAACTGCATGTTCTGTCATATGTAAAAATATATAGAAATTATACCTTCAGAAAGGACATGTGAAAATAACCTAATGTTCCCTGTCTTCTTTTTTCATTAACATGCAGCGTGACAGGTACAGAAATGTTCAGGTACAGTAAAAAAAAGCATGGTCTTGTCACAAAAATGCTTGTAAGAGCTTTGAGGTGCATGTAAAAATTTTATTAAAAGTATCTTACTGTAGTGGCATGTGCTAATGTAGTTTAGTTAAGGATTTGTCTATTACTGTGAAACTTAAATTTTTCAGCATTTAAAAGTGTTCCTTTGTTTTACTTAAACCTATCATGAAAGTTCTTGGATGTCATGCACTGCGTAGGCATATTTCTTCTTTTCACCTACTCTTTTTCTTTCTCAACATCAGCTTGATAATTGAGTCCTCAGTGCCATTAACACTTAAGCATATACTGTAGTCTCCTTTTAAATGAGACTACTTGAATTTTGCATGTGCTTAAGTATTTAGAGGTTTTGACTATAAATTCTGAAGGTCTGAGCATCCCGACCTCATTTGTTAGGTAAAAACTTATTGACTGAGAGGGATATGGGATTTCATCCTAAATATGAACATGTTTTTACAAATTTCAGGTACCATTTTACACTTAAATTAACACGGCATTATGTTTAAAATGTGCTAGTAACAACTGAGATACCAAAGTTTTAAAGTAATGCAGTTTATTGCCTAATATCCATGCATGTGCATGCAGTTTTTTGAAGACTATTTGTTGGTTTGTATATTACATCTCTTTAAGTGAGATATTTTTTATTATTAATATAGCATTACTTACCTAGTGTTAATTTTCAGCTTATATCTCCGAAAATCCAGATGTATGTATTCCAGCGCACCTAAAAGTTATTTCTTGCTTTAAGATCTAATCCAAAGCCACTGGAATTTGTTGAATGAGTCCTGATAACTTCAGTTGCTTTGGAATAGATTGGGACTGTGTTTTTATTGCTCAGTATAAATGTACTAACAGTACACAGAGAATGCAGGAATAAGCTTTTGCTGTAGGATATACAACTTTAAATTTCCTGGTAATAGTGCCTTTGAGACAACATTTGATCAACAGTTGCCCAAAGGCAGACAGAACTGGTCATCTTCCCTCCAACTATTTACTCTTGCCTTTGTACTATTTCCTGTGTAGTAGTAGTAGGAACCCCTGTGTGGCATATAATGAATCAAATCAGAGAGCCCAGCCAGTAAGGTAATTCCTTTTTTTCCCTGTTTCTAGTTTCTGCAGAGGGTGGTAGAAGTGGGTGCACAGGAGAAGGTGATTGCTTAGAGTAGCTTGAGAAGTGCAGCTGCTGAGTATGTAGTTAAGTCCTAAAGTCTCAGCAAAACTATTATGCTAACAGTGGAAAGATCAATTTTCTTCTCTTTTAGCTTAAAAAAAAAAAAAAACCAACTAACAGTTCACATGATGGAACATTAACAAATGCACACCTCCCCATCCGCCCCAAAATGTAAGAGAGTTTTCCTGCTCAGTAAAGCCCTTAGAAACTAGATTTCCTGTAGACTACCCTCTCATTTTTAAATATTCAAAACATCATTATTAATTTGTAGAAGTTTTCATTGTTCCAGGTTTTTCTGGTAAAAGTATATACTTGCAATATAACGTAATGTGCCATAAAGCTTTATAATGTGCTTTTGTGTAGGGCATTAACATTATGATATCCTGTAGTACTAAAATCTTTATCAAGTAAGTATGGAGAAGTTGTTAAAATATTTTTCCTTTTAAAGTGTGTTTTTAGTGGCAAGTTAACATTGCTTGGAGTTGTGTTATCATTAGTTCTAAAATTTCAAAATATAAGTGATTCTTCAACTGATTTAGATAGATTTTCATGATATGTTTATACTATTGGCACCCTGGGAATTTTCTTCCCCCTGCATATAGTTAAATCTCTATCTAGAGGTAGAACTCTAGTTTTAAATTAATCTTAAGTTCACATTCAGATATTTGAATGCTACCTTCAAGCAAATTGTACAGACCAATTGCAAACAAATACTGTTTCAGGAAAAGATGGAAATTCTGTCTTGATGCTTAATTCTGGCTTTGTCAGACCCTTTTTGAATACTGTCTGACAAATGCACTGCTACTGGTAACTTCTGTTAGTTAGGAAATTACAGGGCTGATAAATTAGATCCCTTATTTTCTGATGAAATGTCTATCATGCTTTGGTCTGCTTCTACAGAGGGAAAACAGGCACTGTTTAAAAAACTGTGTGCTTAAAACTATGTATGTTCAGCATCTGCAAGTTTTGCAGACCACACAGGGAGCGGTCCGTGGATCAGTGTTTGAGCTGTGCTGGCTCTTGGTCTCTGCGCAATGCACAGAAGAGGCATGGCTCTCTGGCAGCTTTGGAACTCATGTCTAGCTTGCTTGTGCTTCAAAACCCAGTACAGTGCCTACAGCATTTGAACTGCTGAGTGGATAGAGTAAATGTGGAGGAACAAACAGACACCAGGGACGACTTCATAACTTACTGTGTTTTTCATTATGCTATTGACCCTTACCCCTGGTGGGTGATGTATGTTTTGCCTAGAAATAGGTATTACCATAGAAAACAAAATTCACTGCAGAGTGAAATGCTTTTTGGTCAGAAGCATGAATGGCTATGTCTCTGTTGAGGGAGGATAAATTGTTCTGTTGGATACATGCTAAAAGCAGTACACTGTGCTGTACTTGTAGTTTGTAAGATATATGACTGACCAGTTTCATTTTAATAACTTTTTTGTACCCAAATTTAAATACAATATTCCAGTGAAGAAAAGCAGTAAGAGAGAAATCACAGTGATGGCCTGATGGCAAACATGGCTTCTAGGCACACATTTCTCTTACTCTTGTGATTTTGACTTATTTGGAGTAACAAGATAGGTATAAGTTTGTTCTGTAGCATTGTGAACTATTTCAAATGCATCTTAGAAAGCAGAGTGCTTTATGCACTTCATTATATTATTTGAGAAAGGCAGAATTCAGTAAAAATAAATCAAGTCTTTTGCATATTCTTTAGATGATAGCTGCAAAACCATCTCATTCTTTTCTCTCTTCCTGTATTTTATATAGTGACAGCTTGCTCATATTACTAAATCTATTTTGACTGATCAAATTGCAAACCAGAAGTTCCTTGAATCATAAATGTTGATTGCCTGTCATTTTAATTTAAAAAAAAGAGCGTGTATTATCTATAAATTATTTATAAGTAAAATCATCCAGTTCAATTGTAACTCAGTCTGGCTGGAAGTAAGCAGGAATGCTTAAATCTGATTCAATATAAAATAAGCTGAAGTTATAGTAACAGAAAGTTCATTCATATTCTCTTGTATTTTTAATGGAGAAATAATTTTAGTAGAAAATTTCACAAAGAGATCATTAATTTGGTGCTATGTACCTATAATAACTTTAAAAGGGTCTCATGCTGTGTTCAGAAAGACCCTTAGTATTCTCTGTTGTAATACTTGTTTAGAAACTAAGATTAAAGATAAGTAGTATTCTGCTATTTCAATTCCTGCATAGAATTCTCTAGCATAACAATAAACATTAGGTTTCTAGTTTTTCTTTTACTCCTCCTGGTTTGATTTAATGCAGAGCCAGCAGAGGGAGACAGAATATTTTATTTTGTGCAGAGATAGAGGTGTATCTCTGGTTTTCATAGGTTGGTGGCTTTCATATCTTTTCCTTAAACATGAAGGGAAGTGCTTCACAAATCTGGTCAGGCAATAATTGGATTAAAAATTTAAAGTCAGGCACAGGCTGTCAAATAAATGTTGTTCACAAAGGAAGTATTAGGTTCCATATGTGAAGCAGTTGAAAAATGGTGACAAATGGCTTTTTAATGATAACTGGGATAATTAATTCCCACGTGGCTGTGGAGATTATTCAGAAGCTCCTAATTGAGTGAGCGGAGTGTTTTGGAGTCTACCTACAGAAATGCAGAGATTTATGTATATACTTATTAGCAATAGTTGTGATCTCTTTGCGTGCATCTTAGCGGGATAGAAAGCCAACACAAACTGGCATCATCTGGGCACAGAGAGGTATCTGGGGTGTTCCCAGGGGATGGACAGTTTCCTGGTAGAAGACTGGGCTGTGAAGTCTCAACTTCTGAGAATGCATTACTGTCTCTGTAGCATCAACTCTCCTCACAGAGTATGAAACTCACGCAGAGGAAACTGGGAAAACCCTGCCTGATGTTGTTGTATGATGATGTTGTTGGTTAGGAGAGGACTGGGCAAGATCACCATCATCAGGTGTCTCTGGATAAGTGCAACTTACATATGCAAAAGTACTCACACATCTAGATTAAACTTCTGTTTTCTCTCTCCTTGCTCCCTCCCTCCAAAGTTTCTCTTTAGCTTCAGTCCTGCCACATCGTGTGTCTTGTCCCATCTTCCACCTTTTTTTCCTCTTCCTAACTCTTTATTAGCTTTTCTCACTTGATCCCAGTCTTTAAATATCGGACTTCTCATCCCTGTTCCATTTTTCCCCTTCCTATGTCTTGTCTACCCTGAAAGGAGGTTGTAGCGAGGTGGGGGTTGGTCTCTTCTGCCAAGTAACTAGCGATAGGACGAAAGGAAAAGGCCTCAAGTTGCGCCAAGGGTGGTTTAGATTGGACATTAGGAGAAATTTCTTTACTGAAAGATGATCAGACCTTGGAACAGGCTGCCCAGGGAAGTGGTTGAGTCACCATCCCTGAAAGTATTTAAAAGATGTGTAGATGAGGTGCTTAGGAACGTGGTTTAGTGGGCATCGTGGTGTTGGGTTGACGGTTGGACTTGATGATCTTAGAGGTCTTTTCCAATCTTAATGATTTTATGATTCTATGAATTGAGTTACTCAGTGAATGCTGCTACTGTGGCAATTTGCCCTACATTCCCCCCACCCCCCAATCTCCATTGTTATAAATTAGGGGCCAAATTTTAAGTTTGTATTTGCTTTTCATGTTCCTCATTTCATCGTCTGAAATATATATTAAAGAGGAGGATATTCTGTATTAAAAATTAAAAATATTAATGTCTGTGCAATTTCCAGTGTTACATTTGCAATTAAAAGAGAGACTATCATGTACTTGCTGTGTTCATCTCCAACTCTAATTTAGATTTCCAAGTGGATGTGAAACAGGTCATTTGTTTAGAAAACCGTGTCTCATTTTAAATTTGACTCAGTAGCTCTGATGTTTGAAGCCAGATGAATCTGCTTCAATACCATTTTATAGCAATAAATTTAACTGATCTATCAAGAGTACATTCCTCCTTTGATGTGGTTAAAATAGGAGGTTTACTTATTATGGAGTCTGATTTCATGTGAGTCATCCTCAAATGACTCAATTGGCTGCATGTTTCAGTTCAGTAGCTTTCCTATTACCTCATCTGTATTTGTGTGCTTGGTTCATTACTAGGCTCTACCCTTTGTGGGTGCTAATGAATTTGATCCTTTAAATTGATGCTGTGGCTTTTTGAAATGCATACTTAAGAAATGTCGCTTGTGGCTACTTCTTGTTTTTCCTAATGAATTGTTCTTAATTTAGTTCTACCTGATCTTTTGTCCTTTGAAGCCTTTTGGTGGGGAAGGAGAAATGGAACAAAACAGAATCATGAGCTTGAAAATGTGATAGTCATCTTCAGTTGTTTGTTTAAACTGTTGCCAAGGGTAGGCTGAATTTTCTTTACAGTCAGTTGCCTACTTGTAGCAATACATGTGTAAATAAATAGAATATTGCTGTTGATTTTTAATTATTGCTATTTTTCATTAAACTGTTAGTAATGCTGCATAGAGTGAAGTCTTTCTCTGTTATTTATCACTCAAGATGTGGAGGTGGGCTGAGGATTGGTTGGCAGGGATTTTGTAATCCATTCTATGTCCTGTGCTGGTTTGCAAGAAGTGAAGTAATGGGACAGTTAGAAAAGCAGAGAACCTGTGTTTAGGGATGCCAGAGCTTGGCTCAGTGGGGATGGTAGCTGTGCACTTGGTCCATAAGCTGCATTTGGCCACTGGGCAGCAGTTCTTTTGATCACCTGCCAGCTGTGCACGAGGAAAAATGACTGTAGATGTAAGTGTATTCTTAGCTGACTTGTTCATTGTTATCCATTATTATTAATAAATTGTGTGACGCTTAAAAATATTACTGGAGAACCCTTCAAAAGAGCCACCTATAGTGGTGAATACAAAACTAAATGCCGTTTGATTATCATATTTCATTCAGGTTCAGCCAGCCAAGATTTTGGGAAATCTTAAAGCTTATTCCATTGCAATGGGAGCCTGGACTGAGAAGGATTACTTGGCTTTTAACACTAGGCTGGGAGGAGAAGGACTGCAAACAGCATCATTCATTGCTATGCACTGGGTCGTGGAGAAATGTTTCAATGAGTAGATGTGTGTCATGTTTAGTATCTGCTAATGTAAATTAGATTGTGTATTCTGGATATCTGCTAGTGACTCTGGGAGAAAGAAGAGAAAAGTGAGTGTTATCAGGCATAATACCAGCAGTGTGGAACACTGATCAAGATGGTGATGTGTTGCAAGGGCAACAATTTTTGTTTTTAAATGCTGTTGGGAGTTTGCTATCATAGTGTTTTATGCAGTTTTGGAAGTTACCCACATGAAAAGGGTCGTCTCTGTGTTAAAGGCTGATAACTAATCACTAACTGAATAATCCTGGGGAGTTTTGAGGTAGTGAATTCCATGGTTACTTTCTTTTGATGAGATCTTGGAACTGGTCTTTGAGTGGCGCAGCCAGGATGCTGAGACTCAGGGAAGTAGTTTAACAATTCAGCAAGTCAGTAAAATTCTGGTACAGCACTGTGCTGCTCCATTGCCTCTCACGGGATATTCTTCTAGAGAACTACCAAGTTCCTGGGCTTAATGTGTAATTGTGCTGCTGATGGGATGTGCACACCGAGCATGGATCTTGTAGGTAATGAATTTTGACATCTTTGATCACTCAATGAGCAGTAGCATTCGTAAGCCCTAGGCGGAGAGACCACCCCACTTCATTGTTTGCAGCCAGCTCTTCAGCATGATCTGTGCTAGCCCCAGAAAGCTGACTGGTGTGTGAGTCCATAGAAGACCTCGGCTGGCTAATTCAAAATACTTCCGCTGACTGCCATCTTCTCTTACTGATATTCTCCACTGCAAAAACAAAGCTGTAATATAAATTCTAAATTGGCAAACTGTCCAATCAGTTTCCTTACAAACTTGGCAAATCGTGTGATTGTGCAGATTTGGTATCCCTCAGAGGCCGCTTTGGGGCTAATTTCAGTTTCTTGACTCCGAAGATGAAGTAAAATTTCTTTCCTTTCCTGGTGTTAAAAGGAGCTAATTTTTTTTTTCTTTTTTTGCTAGAAAGAAAGAGGCTGGATTTGCTGTCTGATTTGGTCATATCTTGACTGAAAAGTTCTTGTGGTCTGTGCCATTGCAGAATATAAAATTCAAAAGATAGCAAGAACTAGTGCTTAGAGCAGTACAGAAGCTGGAATCCTCTCTTTGAGGGAAATTCTGCTTTAAGAATACAGCAACAAAAATGTCTTGTTCCAGCATGAAATAAAACACCCACTCACAAAAGTCAATTGCTTATGAAGCAAAATTCTGAAAGCTTACATTTTGAACTAAAATGCTTTGTTCAGATTTTGACACCTTATTCTTTTTCATTTCATGTTATGTAATGAACCATTTTCAGGTAAGATATTAGAATATTTAATCCTAAAAAGAGTCAAAATTTTGCTTTTAGCGTTTGGAAATATGTTTTCATCAAAGATAACATTATGCTGTGAAGGACTTTGCTCTCCACAAGCTGGTATTTTATGATAGAGCTTTCCATGAAAGTGGTTCCAGCTAACTTTGTTACTGAAAATCTTCCAGGGAACATGCAGCCAGCCATCTCTGCAGCGCACTCCCTGGCCGCTCAATGCTGGGATTGCCAGGCTGGTTTATGGAGCTGAAGAGCCAGCATGCGTTCCTGAGCCATATGTTTTCCTTCTGCCTCTTTAGGGATTATATGAATCCTCACTTTTCCGTGTCACATACTTCATACTACACTTCTTTGTCCCTAACTGTCACTGCTGAAGTGTCTTACCTCCATTGAAAATACCTCCCTGCCCCATCTGAGCAAATGCCATCTCATTCAGAGTCAGGTGGGAGCTGAGCAAAATGATAGCTGAACTCAAGCACTTGTCTCTGAGAGGAGAGGGCCTTCAGCTGCCTGTTGTCTTCTGCCTGTTGAGCCCCACATGTGCCTCATGCAGAAGCGAGGAGCCGTGGATCAGGTGATTGATGGCATGTTGTGCCAGGCCGGTGGCTGCCAAGTGCAGCAACTTACCGTTTGGGAGATACCAGGCCTTCACCCAAAGGAGTGTGGTGAGACCTGGGAGACCCTGGTCAACCAGCTGTGGTGTCCAACTTTTATAAACTGTGGGCCCTGTAAAATTCAGAGCCATACCCCTACATCCTTCCTTCTATCCCCTCTTTGATTTCTTGTCCTGGAAAATGGCTGACATCTGGGGTGAGGGCAAAGTGGGGCTGAATTGACCTTTCTAAAGTGTGTCATGTAGGCATGTTCTGTAGTTGGTCTCTGCTGCTGAGGTGAAAGGTGCACCCTGTAATGGTCACCTGAGTGGTGAGAGCATCAGCCACTGCTTATCTAACTACAACTCATTTACTTCTCCTCTGTTCCACAAATAGTTCTACAATATTTTTTGTGTTACGTAGAAACTTGATGGAATAGTAACAGCTGCATATGGTTACAATATAAAAAATTACTCTTGCAGAATAAATACTTCATTGCTGATCATGGATCTGAACAGTAAATTCAGTAAATCCTTCTGTAAGCGATAATCTGGCTGCTGGTTCTAGGCCCAGTTTGCAACAAAAAAATGGAGATTATTCAGTGTATGAATGTATAGATTGCAGTATTGCTACCAAATTCTTGTCCGGCAATGTTTGGTATAGGATGTAGTAAATATTGTTTGTCAGTGTGCTAGCAGCTGTGAGAACAGTGAAATGGTTGAGTTAATTCTACACCTGAGTTTGTGTTTATTTTGGGTATGCGTACAACTCAGAGGTTGACTGCTTGCCACCTTTTCCATGTTCTTCCATGTAACTGTGATCCTGTTACTGTTGGGAAGTGGTAGCTGACCTCGCAGGATTAGTTTTGTGATGTATGTAGAGTTTTGAGTGCACTGAATTACACTTTTCACAACAGCTGTGCCATGAAAAGTTGATGTATTGGATAGTACTTGTTACATAAAATACTTCCTGAGTATTAAAAATAGGGATTAATGTGATATATTATTGTGTGGGGGGGTTTCTGGATCACTTATCAAGTAGTACTTGTAGTACTTATATACTAATTTGCCTTAGCAAAGTGGTTCTCAAACCAGTGATATCTTATTTCTCTAGTACTGCAGTAACTTTGGAAGGTGGGATTTGATCAGCTCTAACTGAAGAGGCATGCAGTCACCCGAAGGAAGGATGCCGCTGTTTGCTGACAGCAACAGCAGTCATAACAGCCTATTCTCCATCTACAGTCCCTGTCAGTCAGTCATGACATCAGAAATAACTGTCAGACACCACTGTTCCCTCTGCTCATTTGCAGCTATTCAGATGGATACCTGTTCAGCAGTAAAGTTTGAGTAGTCTAATAGTTCCCTGAAAAACTGGAAAAGCGAGGCTTTTATTTATTCACCCTGGGATTGTTGTGGTTAAATGAGGCGAGGTGCTGATTTCCGCATAGGTTCAGGAAGAGCGTGAAACTGAGCTCATCCCGCTCCAGCCCAGCACGTCTGCCTGGGGCAGGGCGAGTGTCGGTCGGGAAGGGAGGAGCGGGGTGCACAGCCCAGCAGAGCAAAGGACTCAGCCCACAGGTCGGTGTGCGAAAGTCGTCATGCGCTTTGCTGTGAGGCATTGTCAGTGTCCAGGCTATAACCTAGAAATTCATTGTGTTAAGTGGGAATTTGCGAGGAAGCTGGCTGTACAGCCGGTGCTGCCAAAGGCCATGTGTGCAGGAGTGATGTGCGAGGAGTGCATGTGAGTGCATTCGTATTTCACAAATCCTTTAGACACTTCTGAACCGATGACAGATCCTGCTCCGATTCCTGTAGGTAGTGAAAAGCCATGGCATCAATAGCAAGTGTTGGACAATCAAGATATAAGGGGTTTTTTGTGTGTATAAGCCCACAGCAGGGGTGGCTGTGTGAGCTGCATAACTATGATACCATGTCACTGCAATGTTTAATCTTTCTCTGACAAGCTTTTGGATGTGGAAACAGCGTGAGAGAAAAAGTTGTGCAATTAGATTGTATGCATAGTCTTTCACACTTGTCTAGTTTAGCACTACCTCCTCTTTTATTCTTCCAGGGATTACACTTCAGTACAAGTAACTGCGCTTGTACTAATGAAATGCCTTTTTTCTTTTTTTTTTTTAACACCATTGTCAACTTGTAGGAGGGTTAATGGGCCTTCACTGAAAATGTCCAAGAGGGTTTGTGGCCTTTAAGTAACACAGATGCATTTTATCTCCGAATATGGCACACACTAAACATTCTTTGGTTGAGCTAGTCTTTAAGAAAAGATTTCTTGGGTACTGAAGATCAAGTGGAAGATAACAGCTGCTTGGGTTAATTAGTGCTAGGAATAGACTGATTTATGGAGCATCAGGCAGTGCTAGCAGCTATGTTTCTGCAGCTTTGTGAGATAAGCTTGACATTTAAAAACAAGATGTTAGAAAAGTGGGCCGTGAACTTAGTCTGTTTGGATCAATAGTCCTGCTTATAATTCTACGCTGGAGCAGCTCTGGAGAAAGAGTTGCACGAGAACCTCAGATTGTAAAATGCTTTTCTCCTTGAATCTGTTAATAACCTGAATTTGACCTACTGAGCAGTAAATGAGTGTTCCTCACATACCCTTGAAATTTGCCAAGGAAGTCAAGTCCATGTTCCATCTCCATGTTACATCATCTTACTAGAACATTTTCTAAAAAGAAAGTGACACAAACCTACCACTTATATCTCTTTCTTAGTAAAAATTGGAAACCTCTTGCTATGTTTTGCCAGCAGTGAAACAGCTTCTAAATCTAGTTCCCTATAATTATAGTTACCTCTCTAAAATCACAGCAACCTGGTACTGATCAATATGTTTTCCCTGACATCCATACAATACATGTGACCAAAACACAGAGCATGAACAGTTTTTGGTTCTTGGGTTGGATTAGGCATCGTTGATAGCTAACAGTTTATTGTGGGGTTTGGGGGTTGGGTTTTTTCAATATATTACTGTTAATTTCTTATCTCATCCAATGGTCATTGGCAGCAATAGCTATTGGGCCTTAGATCCTGAAGGAAAAATAATTATCCACCAAGACTAAAAGAAGTCACAATGGGGAGGTAATCAATGTACATAGCTGATTTTTTTTTTAAAAAGAATAATACTAATCTGAGGACTTAAATATTACTAATATTTATAGTAATGCCTAGAGAGGCCCAATGAAGTCAAGAACCTAATGAGCTGGTCACTGGACAAACACATGGTGCAAGGCTCTAAAAACCAAACTTCTAGTGAGACAAGACCACTTGAAGGCTGGTAGAAGAAGCACATGTTCGGAGGAGTGAAGTGAGTTGTCCCAGGCTACACAGTAGTAAGTAATCAATCAGAGCTTTTCTGTTACTAAAACTCACGCTTGTGTGGTGTTGTACATGTTCAAAATCAATTCTAATGGTTCAAGACTTCAGTACTAAATGAGCCTTTGATTAATCCTAAACACATTAAGTTCAATAAACTTGACGTGTGAGAGTGGGTTATGAACTGAAATTTTGTCATTTAACTGTTGAGGAAAAAAGCTTGGAATAGTAATGTTGTCGTGACTGACAACTATTTTCTACTCTTCATCTTACGAACTTCAGCAAAAAAGCTGTCTCTGTGTCAAACTTGCTTAAATGACTAACATACGTACTTTTTTTCAGGAAGGGGAGGTGGTAGTTTGAGATCCGTTTGCTTTGTTAGCTGCTTCCTTTTCCAACACTTGCAGAATGTGCTCTGTGAGGCTATGGCCCATGTGGGAGATGAAGGGAATTATGTGAGGGGGTTGCAATAGCTTCACGTACATGCAAAACGTCATGGGAAAGTTTCCATTTCTTTACAGAACTAGTGGCATCTGCAAATGGGAACCAATGTATTTGTGATCAAATAACTTGAGTGGTGGTGGAGGACTTCCATATTGACTGATCAAGATTTGAGGTTGCAAGAGCTCTATGGGGCTTATATTAACTTCTCTTGGAGTGAACCCCATTCCTCTCCCCAACCCCAGAAAGGGTTTTGTTTCTGTTCCTGTGTAACAGAGCTCTGTCTGCAGAGGCCATGTGTACTGGAAGAGGGAAGATCTGTGCTGGAAGCAGGACTGTCTTATCCTTGGGCAGTGAAGGAACAACCTGTCTCTTTGCTACATGTCTAATGAAAGCCTTGCACAACCTGAGCCTAGTCTTTGATGGATGTCCTTAGCATTACTGCAAATAAGTACTAAACAACATATTAAAACTTTTATGTATAAACATGGTTCCATTCCCATAGTGCTTCCTGGCCCAAAGCAAAGGTGTTTTGTGGTTAGTCATTTTTCTAACTTTGGCAATTACTTTTTCATCTAAGATCTTTGAAGTGTTCTGTCTGTGGATAAATATTGTCTTGGGTGGTTTTTCTTCCATTAATTATGTTGGGGGGATTAAAATCTTGCTGTTTCTGAAATAGCAGTTCAGACCAATGAAGCTGGCGATCCACTGTAAAATTCAGTTTCTGTGCTAGGTGCTAAGCAAATAATCAGATTCTAATAAAGGAAGAGCAGCTCAGTTTTAGAGCTGGGAGCCTGCAATCCGCTATGACCTCCATTCTTTTGCAAATATTATCTTAAGCATGCCTACAAATCATACCTGTCAGAATTCTTTTTTCATATATTGCATTAGTTTTTCTGCTGACTTGGTGATTTGTTTTTTAAAATGACCATATAGCATTTAAACAGGATTCTGGGGTGTGACTATGGGCCAAAATATGCATTTACTTCATATCGTTTAGCAAGGTTAGGGAACATTTCCTAATTTTTATAATCATGCTTTTCAGCAATATTTTTATGTAGGCCTCTTCAATGATTTTTCTTCTTAATATGTTCCTTACCAAAATAATATTTTTAATTCTATGCTTCAGTAGAGACAGTTAATTTGTCTGACAAAAAAAGAGCATAATATCTCTAAGACCTCACTTCAATTCATTACCTTGTATTTAATTTAAAAGGTCCTCTCTATGTATTTTATCAAGCATGTAAGCATTTGCTATGACTTTTATTCCAGTTGTTAACTCTAAACTTTATGCTACTCATTACCACAGCAGTTAAAATATATTGTTACTTTAGCAGTCCTTGCTAAAGTACATGTCTTTTACCTTGCTCATAAGATGCAACTATTTGTTTAATGTAATGTATGATCTGCTTTACTGTTATAGTCGGCACATGAAGGTGATAAGTAAAATAAATTGACTCCCTGCCCCCCCATTCTTTTTTCTTCATCAGGACAACACAGTTGAACTAAATTAGAAAAAAATAATAAGAAACCTGATGCTGTTGTTGAATTCCATCCCGCTCCCCCCATTTCACAGTACGAGAAGTTCCATCCACTTACTTACCTATTGTTTTTCTCTGATTAAGAGCTTGTTGGAAGCATTTGGGACATAGAAAGCTTCTGCCAACTCTTTTTTTGCTGGATGTACTTTTGTCCTTTTGGAAGACAACATATATATGTACAAAGAATTAAATGTAGCAGTGGACTTCAGCTTGCGATTAACACACCTACGTTTTAGTGTTTGTACATAGGTGTTCACATGAGTTCTAGGTGCCTATGCTTCCCTTATGGTCATTGTAGATCTAGTCAATGTCTTGCTCTCGTTGCTTTAATATCCAAAGCTCTTCACAACCTTCTCTTCTCTGTTGTCACATCCTTGTCATTTCTTACTCAGTATTCAAGGTTAGCTCATGCCTCCTACCTCCATCCCACACTTCTTTTAAAACAAGCACCTTCTCAATTTCCCACCATGTTGGTGTTTCCTTGTAGATGTTTAGCCTTGTTGAACTTGAGTTGATGATTAAAACTTAATTCCTCAGCCCTCTTATTGACCTTATGCCTTCATGTGTGTCCCTTGGTACTCATCTTTGCCATGAAGCCTGCAGAAACACTATAGCAGCTCTTATATTAAGGCTACAGTCCATTATGCTTTCCAGTATCATCTCACTGTCTCCCTGTGCTCTTCCATGTGCTACTGTGTTTTCTTTTCTCTTCTTTCTTTTAAAGCAGGCAGTCTGTTTTTTGCTGTGCTTGTACAGCACCTACTGCAATAGTGCTGCAGCCCAGAATTAGGATTTATGTGCACTGCAGTGAATACAAATAGCTTTAATAGAATATCAGGCATACTCAGTTGTGCAAGTTTGTTGTCCTCTATTACTGACATATTAAGGGGAACTAACTTACTTCTGTCTTGTGATCAAGCAATATTATATTTAAGCCCCTTTTTGTTTCCCGCATAGATAGTTCTGAGTTAAATCTCTTCCTTGTCCTTTCAGTGCAGCCATCGAACCCTATGTTAAGATAAAGGCTTCCACATCGCATCTATTTTGTAATGTCAGAGTATATTTTTTTCCTTCTGAAGTATTTGCGGTGCCTCTGGTCTGTGGTACATGATGTTTAGAAAACATGAGTCGGTTTCTACTTTTCAGGAATTCTTTCAGTTCTCTCCTGTTAAGCTCTGGGAAGAGTCAATTCCCAGTGATGGGCCTGGAGTGAAATAGGCCACCCTTTGTACCCAGCCCATTGGAACTGGTTGCTGTCACTTGTGCTTAGGGTTGCTGAATTATTAGCAAATTTAATTCTTCTATCCTCAAAACCAGTTTGACTTAGGAACTCCAGATGCTGCAGAATACTAGCTTGTTAATGGTGTGATGGTGAGAGTTGGTGACATAGGAGAGATAATAATTTGTGATGTAAAGCATTTGAATATTAACATATTCCTAGCTTTCAATGTGATTTTGTTGTAGAGACAGGTTTAAGAAGAGCTTGTAGCTTACTGCTGATTGGTTTCCTAAAGAACTCAAGAAAATCAGGGCTTCATGCTCTACTGGATTGAGCGTAGGTCTGGGAGACAGGTACTTGCAGTTCTGCTGTTGCTGGCCTTAGCCCTGGTACTGTACAGCACCTCCCTCATTCATGGGAATAGCTATGCATTTACAAATGAAGAGATGGTATAGGCAGATTCAAGGGGGTTACAAGCACATCTGTACTTCTGTTTTAGCAACCTGTGATGCTTTTGAGGGCTTTCATATTTTCACCTACATGATCCGATTGCATAAGCATCTTGTGCCACTCTTAAGAACAACCTATGAATTGAGGGACTGCAGTCAGCCTTACCTGCACTGATTCACTGCCTACAAAGGTCGTGCCTCCCTAGATGGGAAACTGGTCATCACAGCTCCACCCCATTGTGCTGTAAACTGCTAGAAACTGCTTTCACAACTGATTTACAGATGCCTTCATTACAGATGTATGATATTTCAAGTGTTTTCATTGATGGTGGAAAAGTTTGGCATACTTCTCAGGGTGCATTGTATCTGCCAAAAATTTCAAGAAGCAATATGATTATGAATATTATACAACTTGAAAATACACTTACTAGATGTAACTGTCCATCACCCTGAAAGATAAATTACAACACACATTTGTGGCCAGGTGATGTTGGGGTCAACGAGACCTGCTCTATTGAAGGGACCTTCTTTTTTCTCATCAATCCTGTCCTAGTGTATGTGCATGTGTAGTACAGAAGGCAGGAGTGGATAGTGCGTATGGGAGGGAAGGGGGAGAATGAAAAAAAAAATTCTAAAGATCATAACAAAGAATCTTGAGTTTGCAGTTCTCTCTTGGCTGAATCCTGATTGTGATAAGCTGAAGGATCATGTAGTGTATATACAGTTGTGAGCTTCTTACAGGAATAATAGTCTTGTAGATTAATTTTCTGTTGAAAGATACATACTACACTAAGCAGTGCTATTATAATGATGTTCTCTAGATCAGTCCTCAATAGATATGGCTAAACAATGTGCAGGCAATATTCTCTTTCAGACATCTTAGCTATAAACAAAGCCCCGGGGCCAGAGTGCAGTCTCTAGTAAGAATTCTCCAGATCCCTTGTTTGTCTTAAACCCTCCAAGAACAAGTGAGCTGTTTTAGGGCTTCCTTCAAGAGAAGGTTCTGTTAAGGAGTACTTACTGTGTTGTCAGTTTTTGAAGGGGGAAATAAGGCGGCTATGTAACTGAAGTCTAAAGGAAGAGGAAGCATTGGACTAGAATTGAGAGTGTTTGGATTTGTTTCTCAGCTCTGCTGCATGCTTCCTGAGACTAATCATTTAAATCTTGGTTCTCTGTTTCTGAAAATCATAGATGTTATTTCCTGTCCATTGTGTAGTTTATGTTCGCGCTGAATACCTTTGTAGGCAAGGATTGGCTCTGCTGTTTTTGTCTGTGATATCTAATATAGGACACAGTGAGGTCCTGACCTCTTTTGTGACATTTATGTGCAAAGTGATACAAATGATGACTAATGCAACAGAAAAGTTTAAAATATTCATGCTGAGTTGATGAGACTGTGGTGTGTCAACACACTGCACCATTTTCCTGAGCTCTACTTATTGAAAGTGCGTAAAATGAACCTTCTGTAGGCACAAATACAGTAGTAAAACTTCATTTTTGTATTGGTTCTGGAACCATCCCTTGTCTAGTAAATGCAACCCTGGATTACTTGTCTGAGAGCAGAGACCAGCTTGGTGGCAGAACTGAATCTGTTCGTCCAAAATCATGTTTATCCTTCTGTGTTACACAGATCTGTCCACTCTAACCCATAGACTCCCTCCTCATGTGCTCATGCAACAGCGGATATGTGAAACAGTGCTACAGGCTCTGTGCTTGGTGGTCCACACAATAATCAAAGCTAACTGGTAGATCAGAGCATCTGCTCGCTTGCCGTGTCTGAGATAGCAAGTCAGTAGAGCAGTACTGTCAATGCAGGAGGTGATGCTCTAATTGCAGGCTGAGGTGGGAGGAGTGCTGGGCTGTGCTACCTTGTGGGCTTTCATGTTCAAGGACACGCACGGTAGCATCACTGTAGCACCTGTGGCCCTTCACTGTCAAAGACCCAACAAGCCAGAGGCCTCTTTTCAGCTTGTCAGAGGGAGCTCCCTCTTGCGCGTTGGAGGAGTGTGAAACTCCAGGTGGGTCATGCTTGTTTTTAGGTTTTTAGGATCAAGCAGAAGGAGGTGGGGCTGGTTTTGGCAGATGGGATGTTTAATAATAGAACACATGTAGAACTGGGTAGCATAGGAATTTTGTGCTCCAGTGGTGAAGATGGTTTAATGGGCTAAATGTATTTAAAATAGTTTTGCCTCCTGAGAGAATCTCGAACTGCCTTGTCCTTTCTTCCTTCCAGAATGGACATATTTCATTCCGTGTGTTTTCTCTTCTACACTACAATTTGAAAGTGAATTTATTTTCTCTTTTGAAGCTCGTGATGAACTAGAATGCACATCAGAACATGTGTTGGTACCGACTTAAAATTTCTTGATTTGATAACTTCTGCAGAGCTATTTGAAGCCAAGTGGTAATGGGGTTATATTTTCTGGTTATGTTTTGTGGGCTCTCAGTAGGTAGTATAGGAACTCTGGGGCTTAGCAGACAATAGCCCTATGATGGTCAAACAATAGGTTTTGCCTTGTGGTTGCAATACATTTTTTTCCCCTCATCCTATTGATATATATTTCTTTCTGATATTTGCTGTATCAGCAGCTGGTGAGTGATGCTGCCTAAATGTAATTTCTAAAATGCTTTGGGATGTTACAATATTATTATACAATATATTTATTACACTATATATTTTTCATAGGTACATATTGCTTTAAGTATTTTTGCTAACACAGCGTGGCAAACAAGTTTTGTCCTCAAACTTTCACTGTTTTACTGAGATGTGATGTGAATCAGAATTACAGGAGGTACACTTTTCTGTGAAATAAAGGAGAGGATGTGGAGTTCACGAAATACAGTGACCCAGCTGAAGATGTCTTACCATTTTTAGTCTTTTGATTGCATTCAGTCTTCTTTGCACACATCAGAAGAGAACCAGTGAACTGTGCCTTCCAGCAATCCTGGTTTTGGGTAGTTAAAGCTCCATGCAAACAAATGTGTCTTTTTCTTTAAAAGTGAGATTGGTCTGTGGCCCTGTTTCTGCTGCTGTTCCTGTCACTGCCCCATCTGCTTGTGCTCATTCTTCCTTTATAGCTGCCTGTCTTTTACCTTATTGTCCCAGTGCAGACAGAAGAGAAGTGGGCTGATGAACAGGGAGGTTTAAGGTAAAGGGAGTTTGTTTCTCTATGTCAAAACCTGGCAGTGATCATAGACCGATCACTGTAAGGCCGATTGTAACAATCGAGCAAGTTATACGTGTGAACTAGTATTTCTTATGAAGTATGGTCTGGCCTTAAAGAGGCACAGTTAGCAGGTGGTGGTAAGACTGCAAAGAGATACCAAATGAGGAGGTAAGGTTTTTGAGAAAGTGACTCTGTTGTGTGGGAGGGAATAAATGAACTACAAGGTGGGAAAAAGCAAAGTCTTAGCTTGGTTGTTACAAAATATCTGGAGCTGAAATATCTGGGCTAGCCAAAATGCTTTGATTCCCCTTTCCCCCCTCCTCCCTCCCCAAAGCCTTTCTGCGCATCATCTGTCTTGTCAGTAATTGAGGTAAGGACTTGTGGATGTGACCAGACCTCTCTGCATTGGTGGATCAAACTAGATTCAGGATGACCAGTGACATTTTTGAGTTCAAATTTGTTGTGTTTTCACCAACTTGGAACTATGGTGATTTGTCTGAAATTTCCCCGTCGTTGAAGACTATTTACAGCTTAACAATGGTGAATACAGCCAATTTATACCAGCTGCTAACATGTGGTGTCATGCTTAGTGTCTGCAAGTCCAGGGAGTGGTGCAGAACACATCTTGCCACGTGTTCTGGCAAATTAGAGACTTCGTTTGATCAATGGTTAAAACCCAATGCCATCTACTTTTCTAGAAGCTAGGCTCTTGCCCTTAAGATATGTATATGTATGCTTAATGGAAGGCTTATCCGTGTCTCTAAAATCCATTTGTGCTAATGATCCTGTGAGTCATTAGACTCATTAATATGGCTTGGCTTCTTCACTTTGTCTCCTGGAGTTCATTTTTGCATTTTTTTCTTAAGAGTAATGCTGCATTAATTGGCTGGCATGCAGGAAAGCTCCTTAATGGTATGCTGGTCCTTAGAAGTAGCCATGTCCCAAGTCACAGAATGATTGTCCTGATTGTTTCCAGTTTTCTTATAGAGTGACAAGATGACAAGTAGGGAAAATAGCAGTAAAGGACACGGAATTCTCACTTCAAGAGCTGGTTATCCTCATCAGTTAAATATTGATGTCTGTCTTAGAGCTTATTTGTAATTGTTTAAAAATTGAAGGTAACGTATGATTATGTTCAGTTTAGTGGGATGACTGATTCTCACTGTATGGATGAGTGGTTCCTGAAACTTTGGCTGTGGCTCTTGAAACTTTGGGCAACAGCATGTGGTGTTGGGTTAGTCAGTCTTGAAATGATCCAAGAATGATGTGGTGCTATTTGCGTATGGTGCTCACGGAAGAGGAGAATAATATTAGAGAGATTATATGGTTATTTCTGTATTTAAATGTTTCTGTTACAGTTCCATTGGTACAATCTGTACACCTAGGGAGATGAATTTGTTTCAAATTTGATGCTTTAACCACTAAATTATCATCTCCAGCTGGCACTGAAATAAAGTGATTTGCATTATCTACATCAGCAGGGAAGTGTCACCTTCGTTAAAAAAAGAACCACCGACACACAGACTTAATTATCTATTCAGAGTCAAGCTAGCAGCTCAAATGTAGTGACTTTTCTCCAAAACCGAACCAGATATTTAAAGAGGCATGATCAGAATCATGCTTCTCTGAATTCTTAACAAATTAACTTCTAAAGATAGCTATAACTAGTCTTTAAAAAAAGACTTGCTTCTGTGTTTTATATTGTGTATCTTTTATATAATTGGCTTTGCTGCTTATCTGTTGCCAGTTTTCTCCTATCTTTGTAATGGGAATGAGAAAATCATCTTTTTAATAAAGGAGCAAATTGTTGTTTCGAAGCTGCAGATGTTGGCAGGTAGACTCAGACTTCTGGTAGCTTGGTCTTTGAGCCCAACTAATGTGGCGTGATAAATCTGGTCTCCTTCCACAGAACCGCTGAGTGGTTTAGATCATAAAAGCTATCGTTATTTCAAATACTTTTCTTTCTTGTCAATCAAACCACTAGTTTGAAATTCTGTATCAAACCCTTTTAAGATGCTGTTAGGTCAAATAACACTAAAATGCACCTAATAATGCTGTTGAATAGCTTCTTTTAACTATTTAGTGCATGGCACGTCATTAGTAATAAGTGCAGTTGCAGTTTAGATTCATAGGAAAGGCTGTTATTTCAGTTGAGGATGTTCAAAGTCTCTGTGCTGGAGAGTCAGAAACACAGAAACTGTGCAGCCTGCTTGCTCTTGCTGCTGCTGGGGCTGTCCCTGAGCAGCCCTGGCCACAGGACCTGACCCCAGCGCACCCTGGCATTGAGATGCTGTTACATCCATCGCTCTCCCCTTGCTCCATGGTCTGGTAGCACTTGTGGGACTCCTTCCCAGGGCAGCTTTTTGAAAGGGGCAGCACGACTATCTATACATGTCAAGCTGTAGGCCAGAATCTCACATGAGAAGTCTCTTTGCTGGATGTTTAGTTCATTTCATTCTCGGCAGAAATTTCAATATTGCCCCCTGTTAACAGGTGTCAAGTGAGACGTGTCAGTATTGCATGTGCTGGGTGGTCTATGTGCAGCTGTCCTGGAGCCCTTTGCCACCCTTGAGCCCCACCACTGCAGCCTGGGCTCCCTTTATTTCTAACCGGATCTGCTGCTGCTCCCCTTCGCCTGCTGCATCCCAGGTGGTGCTGGAGGAGGAGAAGGAGAGGCTGCTGGTTTATTCAGGCAGTGATGCTAGGATTGTGGGCGGGAGCAACTCTTTTTTTTTTTCTTTTTGT